>JZKD02S0536151.1:0-16574 GCA_000966675.3 Picea glauca
ACTTTGTATGATCAATTACTGAGTACATTCAGTATTTAGATTACTTACCTAGATAATTGTCAAACACATAGTTTGTTGTCTATTTGACAGATGGAAGTATATCAATAGGATGAGTTAGTATCTAGATTATTCTTTGGGGTAGTCAAGAATTGTTGATCCTACAAATATATCATTGATGGTCTGAAGTAGTTGTATCTATGCTGAATGAATTGGTAGCTCAAAGATGATAGGAGAAAAAGAGGGGTGTCTATGAAGTTCAAAGGTGGATGTAAGTGTTGATGAAGATCATGTCAGACAAAGCCAAAGTGTTATAATTTTATTTTGTGTGATTTGTAATGTAAGCATTAAGGTGAAGTGTTAGAGATAATGCTTCCATTAATGCAATTAGATTTTGTTGGGTTTGTTAGAGATAGTTGAGATATTCGCTCAACTTCTCCACCTAGATTTAGAATAAGTTGGATCTCACAACATATCAGAAAATTTTATATATTGTACCAATTTGAATCTAATAGAAGTGTGTGAGAAGATTTATTTTCTCTCTCGATGTGTGCTTGAATATTTCTTATTAAAACTTTGTTTGTTCCCGTCACTACCACATTCATCACATTTTCACAAGCATAAACTAATTCCAAGCACCTAAAATATGACAATCTACAAACTTTAATAGTCTTATCCCACGATGTTGAGTACAACTAATTCAACTTTGTCAAGTTGCTAGAGAATATACAACATCCACATGATTTAGGCTTAGACTCTTAAGATGCAGATGAACTTAACATAATATAACATTGCCGAACAATTTAATTCGAGAAATGGTTCACCTTGGTTGGTAGAATGGATATCAATTTGTGACAAGATGAATGTCTTGCAAAACGACCCCACACTCATTTGTTGATCTTGACTTGCAATGTATGTTGCCCTCCACCAATACTCATTTTGTGGTACCTCTTTTGGATTTGAAGTGAAGGGGAAAGCTCTAATCCCTAAGATGGTAGTTGAAACCTTTCAAAGATTCGAACAAAGATGAAAACCATTTAAAGCTAGTAGTGGTTATCACTAATAGAAAATGATTGCCCAAAAGCAACACAATGATCACTATCCTACTATTGTTTCACTGTACCAATTGTGAGAAAGCATGAATGAGGAGAGCACTTAAAGATATTGTGCACGGAACACTCTACATAGTATTTGCACTCTTTTAAATATTATATCCTCCTAGATTACATGTGTAGAAGATGCATAGCCCCAAAATCTAAAATACATATACCATGGATTTCATTTTATTGTTAGATCTTCATTAAAATTTCAAATGTGGTAATGTAGAGTTGATGTTCAACATGCCTCTCACCACATGTCAATTAAAAATTAACCAACTAACCATATTGAACATATACTCCATTAACTATTCATAACCCAACCCATAAACCAAAACTCATTAATCATCACCAAAAACACCATAATATATTTGTGCAAAACATCCACCCACTTTCTAATATGGGGTATTTATAAATTTGTTTATTAAAAAATGAACTTCAAATTCAAATAATTCTATCTAAGACAATAGTTGAAGGTTTTAATTTGGGAGTGGGCTAATTTTGGATTAATCTTCTCTCCCAGTTATTTTTCCTACAATCTTCATTACTGTTTTAAATTTCCAATTATAACTTTCCAATCAATCTAGAACTAATCCGATTTAGCATTTTTATTTTATTTTTACTTGTTAAAAAAAAAAGAAAAAAGAGAAGATTGCTCCATAATTAACTTACTCCCTTAATTTGGACACAAGATAAAGCGAGTACATGAACTTTAGCAGAACATTTGCCACCAACATAAGGTGATATCTGTATTTTCAAAGATGACATAGATTCTGAATCAAATTATATATATATGTGTGAAAACGTGTCGTGAAGCACCGCAGTGTTGTGTCACGGTAACGGCGTTTGGGCGAGTGGAGTGGGCAGCCGTTCGGAGCTCTGACACGATGGACAACGGGACTTCGGACACGGAAAACGGCTGCCGGCAAATGTTCAAAACGTTTGGGTTTTAGCTTACGCCCCGCAGTGTTATGTACGTTTGTCGCGCAGTGGGAGTCTAGCTTGGATGGCCGATGGCCGACGTGTTGGGTTGTCGAGATTTGACAGATGATAATTTGCACAAACTGTTCAGACTTCCATCCGTTTAGGGCTGTCATTTATGGGAGGCCGAGCTCATCGTCTTCTGATTTTTCAGGAGATAAGTGGCTGGACTGACCCGTCCATGGCAGCTTGCAGGAAATCCCATCCCATCGAACAGGTCAAATTGGAGAAAACAGGTCCTTTTTGGCCCAATCGATATCATTCGATTCGATCTCACACTGCAAGAACCTCTCATCAAAAAATTTGCATGCTCGGGTTTCTTGCTGTTGTCCGAAGATGAAAGGGAGAATTTTTGCAGTGTAGTGTGTTCATATGCTGCGAGTAAAAATATGATATACAAACGATGGCGTGAACTCCCCCAAATATTTCACGTCAATTATAAGCTAAGTACAAACAGAGTCAGAACTGTGAAGTGATATGTAGAAAATCGTGGTGGATACACAAAATCTGCGCGCCCGTGACTCCAGTGTCCACGTAAACTATGTAATAAGAGAAACGTCTCAAGGTGTTGTTGTGTGTCTGTGTGAGAATATTTTGGTTGACAGCTTTTACAGTTTTAGCACAAGATGTTAAAGGGAAGTATTTACGCGTGGGGGAGCATGCACAGAGGCTTGTCCTGACAATAATGTTTTCTTCTTAATTTGTCTATTTTCTGATCAGCAATTTAATGGAGGAATGCCCAATAAGGCAACAAACGAGTCCTCACTCATCACACTGAAAACAATACTGTGAAACAATACACTAACACCCAATCAAATACATTATGAGTGTAGTGTAATGTTCAGTGGTGTTAATTTTTTATTTTTTAATATTACATATGTATAAAACCAAAACACAAAAACTGCATGTTGGTTTTTATGAGATGATGGTTACCTTTCACTTAAACTAAAATTGGTCTATCCAATTTTAAGAAAAAACAAGAGATTATTTGGATTGGATTTCTTTAAAATGTTATTTGAATGTTTAAAAGTCATTAAGAGAAGTTGTCTTGAAATATTCTGAATTATAACTGTGTAAGAAGTTTCAGGAAGTTTCAAACTTACTACACAATTATAATTTCAGAAATTTCAAGAAAATTATTAAGAATTGTGAAAATTTGCACATTTTGATATTAAGAAAAGTGTTTCAAGATGACAAAAGTTTTGATGACTTAGAGAATTAGGAGGATAATAGAATTATTTTTCTTATCTACTGAGGTCCTATACTACAGTGAAGAGTTAGTAGACTTGATGCATAGACCTCCTCCCTTAAAGTGTATAGAATTTATAAAATTAAAAAAATATATTATATTATATTTTTAATATTTTTTATGTTAAAAATGTCTTTATCTATAAGGGTGATGATGATTAACCTCTACTGAGATGGAATTAGCTTTTATGAAATGATGGTTAAAGTTCACTTAAATCAAAATTGGTCTATCCAACCTTAAGAAAAGCAAGAGATTACTTGGATTGGATTTCTTTAAGATATTATTTGGATGTTTGAAAAGCTTTAAGAGAAATTGTTTAGGGATTTCTGGAATTATACTCTGTAGGTGGTTCCAAACTTCCTACACAGTTATAATTCCAGAAATCTCAAGACAATTATGAAGAACTGTGAAAATTTGCACACTTTGATATTAAGAGAAGTATTCCAAAATGACTAAAGTTTTGATGACTTAGAAAATGAGGAAGGTAGTAGAATTATTTTTCTTATCTATTGAGGTCCTATACTATAGGAAAGAGTTAGTAGACTTGATGCATAGAACTCCAGCTTGTAATTTATAGCACTCAACCACTAAAAACTAACCAACTTAAAGTGTATAGAATTTATAAAATTAAAAAAATATTATATTTTTATTTTTATTATTCTTTACCTTAAAAATGTCTTTATCTATAATGATGATGATGATTAAAGTTCACTAACATAGAATTGGTATATAAAAGAGTAAGTGATTACTTACTATTGTTTAGAATTTTTGAAGATCACCATAACTTTTAATAATATTTTAAAATATTTTAAAAATAATTATATTTTAATAAATTCCATAAATTATTTTTTAAATATTTGTATTTTCTGAAATATTTTAAATAAAAAATAAATTGTATTTTTTTATAATATTTAATAAATTTAAAATTAAAATAAACAACAATAATTGTTTTAATAATTTTATTAAAATAAAAATAATTCTAACAACATTCATTTTATAAAATTATTTTTGGACTATTTTCTCAGCGAGGATGATGGCTTCAAAGTTTTTTATACTTCATGAATTTGATCTTAATACTAGTAGCTCGATGGATATGTTCAAGGAGTACCTTGAGATTTTCAGACAGAGACATGACAATGGAATTTGATGTAAGATTCCTTTAAGATTTTGTGGAATTTATTTAGTATGTAGCATTCCATTGTGATATTTTGAATGGAATCAAATGATACCAATTTGTATTTCAAGGTGAAATAAAGGTAAGATTGATATTTCAAGGTGAAATAAATTTAAGTAAGATAATTAGAAGAATTAAGTAATTTTCATTTTGTAAAGTAAAATGTATAAAAATAATGGTTTAGTTTAAATATTTTATGTTTTGGATTTTTTGGATAATCATCATAATTTGGTTATATATTTGATGGTGAAATCTCAATTTTTTGTTATTGTATTTTTAAACACATCAATAGATTCAATCCTTTAAAAAAAACCTATGGAACACTCAGATTGTACAAATTCAACAATTTAAATCTGCAATTCCAACAATTCCTGATCTTTTGTGAACAGTCAAGTAGTAGTATTCCCTAAAAAATCTTTTATACTTCATAAATTTGCTCAGATGTCAGTACTGCTATAGATATATTAAAGCGATAATGAAATGATATTTGATGTGGAATTTGTTTAAAACATAATATTTTTCAGAGATTAACATTGTGTCGAATACACTTGAGTAGGTAGGGTTGTGATACTCTGAACCCAACCGAAGTTGATTTAATTTATCAAAGGTTTAAATAAGTAAAGCAAAGACTTCAACAAATAAATTTTAAATGAAAATATTTTTTAAAATGTCTTGTTATTTAATTTTGAATCAAAAACAACTTTCCAATACATATAAGCTAAACTCGAAGACATTACAACATACTCATTATCAACTTCAACAAATAAATACAACATAAAGTATCAACTATTTTGATTTTCCTACCTTTTACATACATCAGATACACGTTCATTTAAATCAATTTCACTTCTAAATATAAGTTAAGTTCTACATTTTGAGAAATTACTAAATATGTCATTCTCATTGTGGGAATGCCTTCAATCTAAAACTACACAGAGAGAGGAAAGAACAGGACAGCACTGTTACATCGGAGGCTCAGAACCCTAGGAGGAATCACATTATACGCTACCAGAGAACGTCATTCTGTAATAATAATAAAATGTCATAAATTTTTAGCTGAGATATTATTTAACATATAGATGTTACATGTTAATGATCGTATTTCGGACAAGATACGAATGTTATTATTACAATTTTCCAATCAACAATTTTGATTGGATGAATACGCAATAAAATAACCAGACAGTCCTGGCAAATCTCTCTGAAAACAAATCCATAATTCCCACTTAAACTGTCATTTAGCAAAACTCACACGTTATAACGAAATTGAACCTTTTCGGCTAACTCTTACATTAAGCTTATTTACCATAAATAATTTAAGATCTGAATCTGTCCGATTGCAATCAGTGTCATTTACACGTATAAATACTCTCAGAGAAAAGTTTACAGTAAAACGGACTAGGCCGGACTGAGAACTTTAGGTATGCAAACATATGCAGATCGATCCAGGATTCTGCATGAACAAGTACTTTTATACATCGCAGCTCACTACGCCTTCTATGGTATTCTGAAAAAGCCATTATACAGGTGACTCTGGTTTAAATAGATACTAAAATACCTACAGGCTCCTAATACCTGATCATTAATTGACCTAAAATGAAATAATAATACTCTGGACTAGCTAGACTTTGTAGTCGTGAACATTCCGCATAAACAAAGAATTACAATAATATTATTCTTCGTTCTTGCTGCGATCGTTGTCTCCGGATTTCATCACTCTACAGTGGCTCTGCAATCAATATTGAGTAGGAGGTTTTTCCTGGGCATTCAAGGATTGTAAAGCTTGTCTCCGCATCTGCATTTCCAGCTCATGGGTTTGTAGTTGGAATATTCTTGCGTGCCAGCCGCCCCTCGATTTATTTTCCGACTTTGAGGAACTGCAGGAACTTGCACTGCTTCACATGGCTGGCATGAATTGCACTTGCTTTGGCACCTCGGCGGTCTCGATCCTATTTGGGACTTTATTTTAACAAGTTCAGTTCGTTCATATGTTGTCTTCTGCAAAACACAGTAGATAATGATCAGTTCAATGTTTTACAGTTATGGAACAAAAAAATAATTGAATTTACCGATTGAAAATAGTAAAAAGACAAAATTCAAGCATTCTTTTTCAATTTTTCGTAATATAAATATTGAAATTTTCTTAAAATAAAATAACATTCAATTTTGAAAATGAGTTCCAGAGTTAACTTCATTGGCAAGTGTCGTGAAAATAAAATTTCAACAGTTCTTAACTTCAATCTAATGTATAGCCTATGAGACAACATCACAAACATCAATTGGCAAGTGTCCCGAAAATAAAATTTCAATAGTTCTGGAGTTCAATTCCTGAAACTAATCTAGTTTGTAGTCTGAAGTTTAACTCCCCCGATTAATCTAGTGTGTAACGTGTTGGGCAGCATCATGAGCATCACAACCAGCCATTTAAAAAAAAAAAATTGAAAATGCAAGAAGATTCATCAAATTTACTTATAAACCCTAAAATTTACTTATAAACCCTAAGAGTTTCCACTTATTTGGCAAACTTTTGCCCTAAAGTGGAAATCCTAGACTTGAAATGTATACCGTGTTGTGAAGATGTTCTGGTTGGCGCTTAAAACCTTTGTTATCCAGAGAATTAGGTTGTTGGTGTTGAATCTTGCTTGTATGTAGAGGTGAGGACCGTCCTGCAGAGAATACAAATTGCTGTGTTAAATGGAGAAATGATTCATAAAATTCGAAGACAGGCCGGCCCGTTTTTAAAGATCGGTGCTCACCGTCTACAGTATGGGAAGTAGAACAGATTATCAGTAGCCAAACCAGGACGGATCCAAGGCAAACTTTGGCTAGCATGGCTCCTCTTGCTATAAACTTCACAGGCGAGAATGGATCCCTTGTGCCGAACAACCTTTCGTATTCAGAACCGCAATCTGTTTTATACAATGGAACCAGGCTTATGTAGGAACCAATCGAAAACTTGCAGAGGAGAAATATCCAGTTCAGAAATTAAGTGATGTGTGGGGTTTCTAAACATGGTGATGGACAGGTCGTCAGAAAACAAGTGTACTCACCTGAAATTACTGATCAATATTGCTCAGTTGTTGCATTTCGCCATCGTTTTTCCAAACTGCTCCTGCATTTTTGTCTCTGTAGATTGCAATATTACTCTTCAAACCACACAAAAGACGAGGATGGTCAGCAGGCTATTGGCAGTAGGCAGGCTCCTGATACTGCAAAGACTTGTTTTGTCAATCCTTGGGTGTTTAAAGTTAAAGACAGACTAATGGAGGTGAAAAGCTCAAAGGTTTGAAGAGTGGGGTGATTGAAAAAAAGGAAATGCGTGTATGGTTAGGAAAGAAATTGTGTAGAGGGTACAGGTGTTTGTGCCTCGCAGGGTTCGTGAATTATTCGTTGAGTTGGTTTCAAGAAGCGGGAGCATAAGATTCTCTAAAGAACTGACAGACTGAATGAATGTCCGGAATTCCACAGCTTTCGTTTGCCTTTGCCTGGCATTGCATTCTGACACGCACTCTCACCACGCTAACGTAATGTCACTGCCCACCGTCGATGGGATTCATCTTTTGCTCTACAGCGAGCTGGCAAAGGAGGAGCATGCAGAGAGAAACGGTACCGGCAGAGCAGGCAAGCAGATTGAGTGTTCATAATGAAGTGAACGTAAATATATTGTACAATTCTGCAGCTACGCAATCGCCAGTTGCATTACAGATTACCTCAGTGATACATCCCTCTGTGCATTCGAACATTTGTATTTGCTTATTCTGTCATTGTTTTCGAATGGAGTGAGTTTTAGTTTTTCTACAACTCCACGCAAGTACATGTTACCGTGTCTTGATTTTTGGCAGAAGTACACAATTGGCTCTGCGGCCTGATCAGAGAGTGTGTTGAGAAATTGTTTTACAAGTACAGAGATAGATCTTAAGAAACCAGTAACCAAGTCTGACTTGAAAGATAGTGCCTTGTTTATTAACGTAACCGTCATACGGGTGTACATCTGGTTTATAGTTAAGTAATAAATAGGTCACATTCATTGCTTATTATTATTGAAGTAGCTGATAAAAGTAAGGTTAAAGGGAGCAGTTTTTTTAATTATAATGTAACAATTTTTAATTTTTAATGTATTTTCCTAGTATTTCATTATTTAAAATGGAGCAAAATCCTTGGGAAGATTTTGAATTGAAATGTAGGTTTTGAAATGCATGTAGCTTCAATCTTGCTAAAATCAAAAGAGCTTTGAAAATTTGGGCATAGTCTTTGCTTAAAATTGAAAATTTGGCCTTTATTATTTTGCAAAAAAACATATTTATTTATTACAAATTTATTTCAATCTGCTCAATTCAAACCAGTTTTGAAAATTTGGGCTTAGTCTTTGCTTAAAATTGAAAATTAGGGCTCTATTCTTTGCCAAAAAAACAGATCTGTTTATTACAAATTTAGTTCACATAAAAGGTCATTGAACAATAGAATTGATATTATAACATTTAGTCAATTCCAACTTTTTGAAAATTTGGGCTTAGTCTTTGCTTAAAATTGAAAATTTGGGCTCTATTCTTTGCCAAAAAAACATATCTGTTTGTTACAAATTTATTTCACATAAAAGGTCTTTGAACAATAGAATTGAAATCATCAAATAACATCTAGTCAATTCCAACTTTGGTGTCAATCAAAGTTTCATTTGATGTAAGTTATATGGTATAGTTTGTTTCTCCATGTTTTTAAGGGTTGTGAGGATGAATGGTATAGTGATCTAAGTTAGAGGGTATAGTTTGTTCCTCCATGTTCTTAAGGGTTGTGAGGATGAATGGTATAGTGATCTAAGTTAGAGGGTATAGTTTGTTTCTCCATGTTCTTAAGGGTCGTGAGGATGAATGGGATAATTTTTATATACCTTGGATTCTTGTTGTTTAGTTCTTTTACTAGTTCATGTTTATATTGTAAAGTTTTTTTTATCGGTTCATTTTTATATTGTTAATATAGTAAATCACAGCGTCATTCATTTTGTATTGTTTTGAATAATTATAGGAAAATGGTTTTTATTTTTATTGTATGGTTGTTTGAAGGTGGTTTTTTCTATTTTTAATTTGGAAGTTTTGTTTTGCAATTAATTGTGTGTGTTTTGACTTTAGTAGAACTAATCAATGTCTATACCCAAACACTCTTCATAAAATTTTAGTGATAAGTGTCATAAAATAGTTTTGGAAAAAAAAAATCTTTAACTTACACGAAAATAACCCCTATATAAACATAATATGAGATTCTTGGGTTCTAGTACAATACACTTAAATGTAAATCTCCTTTTGCATCGTGTAGAAAGGACATTATGGTATCAAAGCTTGATTTTTAGAGCTTCTTGGGGCATATAGGGTGATGTTTGCTTATATTGTTCATGTGGGTAATAGTGTTTGAGCTTGTTTTATATGCTTGGAAAGAAGTGAACTCTTGTTTTGTGCAAGTATTTTAATTGTATTGCACTATGACCATTTATATGAAGCTTGAATTGTGCTATGTTGGTTTTGATGAAAAGTGTTATAATGTAAAATAACATGTAATGTATAGATCCAATTAATGTAAATCGAGGCAATAGTCAACTAGTTCTGTGGTTGAAAGCAAGTCGTTTCTTGTAGCACATGGGTATGTATGTCACCTTATGAAGGTGAATCAACCACATCCTATCCCTTCAACTCAACATCTTCCCCTTTGACACTAGAGTCCTAGGTAGAATCCTTTTGACAATGGGAGGAAGAATAAAAGCTTTTCCAAGAGAACCTTCCACGCTCCCAATGACTTCATCCAGAGAAAAGAAAATCTCTTTGCAAAGGTGGCGGGTGCCTTATTGTTTCTTTACCTATGATTCACATTCCATTTAATTTGATCCCAATCAAGAACTACCTATGTTGAAGATTTGGATGTGTTTGTTGAGAAGATTGTTACTTATTGAATATAGTTCACACCACCACAAGAGGAAGGTACTTCATCTAGAGCACATACTCCTATCTCTATTTCACTTGTGTGCACTTCTATGACTCCTTGAGTACATATTATAGAATAATCTAACACTATTTTAGTGGTTGCATAGTTATTCCAACCCCTATAAATTTGCTACTGTAGTGATGGATCAATCTACTTTTGGTGTAACTAACATGTCTCTTTCTTAGGTTCCCTTGTATCATGGCCTAATAAATTGAAACTTATATGCTTCTTATTGAGAACATCTTGAGTCTTGTGTCCCCATTGAAATCGAGAAATGATTTTAAGTTCACTTATTTTATAAGAATACTCTTTGTGAAACAGTCTTTCATTGGTGGGAGAAGTAGAACTCACACTCAAGCACATTCCAAGACGTCCACAATAATTTTCTTAAGGAATGGAGTGAGATGGTTCACACATCAACATGCATCCTAGTATTCAAAAATATTCATTGGAAACCAATGTATTATCGGACAAATCGGTAAGTGCGGACGCAAACTAATCTCCCTAACTTCAACAAGAAGCTAGAAAAAAACAAGGCAAAATACAAAATTCACCTCATACTTCATCGTCATATCAACTAGTTCAGAGAGGGACAAATGGAATACCTTTTAAATGACACTTGATCCTCGCTAGTGTCGTCCTTGTCGCTTCATCTTTGGATTTTTGGGATGGTGAACCTGTTTAAGAAGCACAAACCAAAAAATAAAGAGAACAAAGATATATATATATATATAGATATATATATATATATATATATATATATATATATATATATATATATATATATATATTCCAATGAATTCTATGTATAAGATCAAGGAGTTATATAATAAAAGTAAAGACACCTTTATAGGGAAGAAATGTATTGTTGCATTATATTAAAGGAAAGTGGAGAATACAACCCATCCCTTGATGTTGCAAAGTCCCTTCCAATGGCTCTTTGCTCCAACACACACACCTTTACTCCAATGCCTTTGATGAAGAAGATCCATAATCTGAATTAGAGAGCTAAAGAAAAGCCATCTCAAGTATAATCTATAGCAAAATTCTTCATGCATAAGCAAGCCTTAGCCTTTTCCATAAGAGATCCCTCTTTATATAGGGTGAAAGAGGGATATATGAGGAGATTAGGATGATCCCACTAAATGAGAGAAGCGAGTAAGATCCAAACCAATCGGAGGCCACCTCATCTTCTAGAAGATTCCATTCTAGAACATTCATGAATTTCATGTTTCTCTTTTTTAAGCATCGTCACACCCTATGTACATGCAACCTGTGACAACGTCTCAGCCCAATTTGGTGCATCATGCGACGATCAAGCATCGTCGCACCCCAAGCATAGAGCAGGGTGCGGAAATCTCCTTTGACATAGTTTTTAAGGAAGAAAAGTTAATCCATTTTTCTCATGGAGAAAGTCTCTTTTAGTGTTTTCAGGGAACATGGAAGTGAGGTATACACATGGCGTCAGTTGATCACTGGGGTGACCAAAACAATGTGTAACAAAAGGGTTTTTTTCAATGATATTAATCATAGGTTGAAAGAAGCATATAAAAGAAGTGGAGAAGAAAATTTGGGCCTAGTCTTTGCTTAAAATTGAAAAATTGGGCTCTATTATTTGCCAGAAAAACAGATATGTTTGTTACAAATTTATTTCACATAAAAGTTATTTGAACAATAGAATCGAAATCATCAAATAACATCTAGTCAATTCCAACTTTGGTGTCAATCAAAGTTTCATTTGATCTAACTTAGAGGGTATAGTTTGTTTCTCCATGTTCTTAAGGGTTGTGAGGATGAATGGTATAGTGATCTAAGTTAGAGGGTATAGTTTGTTTCTCCATGTTCTTAAGGGTTGTGAGGATGAATGGTATAGTGAGGGACATTTTGGATAATTTTTATATACCTTGGATTCTTGTTGTTTAGTTCTTTTATTAGTTCATGTTTATATTGTTAAGTTATTTTTATCAGTTCATGTTTATATTGTTAATATAGTAAATCACCATGTCATTCATTTTGTATTTTTTTGAATAATTATAGGAAAATAGTTTTTATTTTTATTGTATGGTTGTTTGAAGGTGGTTTTTCTATTTTTAATTTGGAAGTTTTGTTTTGCAATTAACGGTGTGTGTTTTGACATTAGTAGAACTAATCAATGTCTATACCCAAACATTCTTCATAAAATTTTAGTGATAAGTGTCATAAAATAGTTGTGGAAAAAAAAAATCTTTAACTTACACGAAAATAACCCCTATATAAACATAATATGAGATTATGGGGTTCTAGTACAATACACTTAAATGTAAATCTCATTTTGCACCATGTAGAAAGGACATTATGGTATCAAAGCTTGATTTTTAGAGCTTCTTGGGGGCATATAGGGTGATCTTTTCTTATATTGTTCATGTGGGTAATAGTGTTTGAGCTTACATTATGGTATCAAAGCTTGATTTTTAGAGCTTCTTGGGGCATATAGGGTGATGTTTGCTTATATTGTTCATGTGGGTAATAGTGTTTGAGCTTGTTTTATGTGCTTGGAAAGAAGTGAGATCTTGTTTTGTGCAAGTATTTTAATTGTATTTCACTATGGCAATTTATATGAAGCTTGAATTGTGCTATGATGGTTTTGATGAAAAATGTTATAATGTAAAATAACATGCAATGTATAGATCCAATTAATGTAAATTGAGGCAATAGTCAACTAGTTCTGAGGTTGAAAACATGTCGTTTCTTGTAGCACATGGGTATGTATGTCACCTTATGAAGGTGAATCAACCACATCCTATCCCTTCAACTCAACATATTCCCCTTTGACACTAGAGTCCCAGGTAGAATCCTATTGACAATGGGAGGAAGAATAAAATATTTTCCAAGAGAACCTTCCATGCTCCCAATGACTTCATCCATAGAAAAATAATGCTCTTTGCAAAGGTGATCAGTGCCTTATTGTACCTTTACCTATGATTCACATTATATTTACTTTGATCCCAATCATGAACTACCTATGTTGAATATTTGGGTGTGTTTGTTGAGAAGTTTGTTACTTATTGAATATACCTCACACAACCACAAGAGGAAAGTACTTCATCTAGATCACATAATCCTATCTCTCTTTCACTTGTGTGCACTTCTATGACTCCTTGAGTACATATTGTAGAATAATCTAACATTATTTTAGTGGTTGCATATTTATTAGCAATCCCACTACCACCAACCTATATAAATTCACTATTGTAGTGATGGATCAGTCTAGTTTTGGTTTAACTAACATGCCTCTTGCTTAGGTTCCCTTGTATCATGTCCTAACAAATGGGAACTTATATGAATCTTATTGAGAACATCTTGAGTCTTGTGTCCCCAATGAAATCGAGAAATGATTTCAAGTTCACTTATTTTATAAGAATGCTCTTTGTGAAATGGTCTTTCATTGGTGGGAAAAGTAGAACTCATGCTCAAGCACATTCCAAGAGGTCCACAATAAGTTTCTTAAGGAATGGAGTGGGATGGTTCGCACATCAACATGCATCCTAGCATCCATAAATATTCATCAGAAACCAAGGGTGTTTTTTAATGACATTAATCGTAGGTTGAAAGAAACATATAACCGAAGTGAAGAAGATATCCCAAAACATAATGCATTTAATCTCACAATGTTGTGATGGTACTCAATTAGATTCCTTTTCTCATGACAATGTTTAGACCTTGGTCCTTGAACAAAAAGTATATACCCTATAGTAAATTTCACCCAACTATATATTTGGAAGCCTCAAGAGATATTTTATCATCATTGCTTACACAAACATTCATTTAAGAATGTCCACTGTAGAATGTAAATTCTCCTCATGCCACAACAAGTTGATTAACAACCCCATGGATTGAAGACATGATGTCAATTTAACCACTCATGAACAAAGTTCAACACCAACATGAAAACAACAAAAACCTTTGATTGAATTTTATTAATCCTAAACACTAGCTTGTATAGATTTACGGTTTATAGGTTTTATCGGTTCTTGGTCCCCTATTACTTGTGAATAACTACTCTAACCACTTATTTGGAGAATAAAATAATCCAATGGGTTGAGGAGATATCATCATTCCATACATAACCATTATCTTATCCTTTTATTGCCAAGTATGCAAGCCCTTATTCATGAGTCTTTGAGATTCCCTCTTTAGATCTAGAAATCTCAGTTTCCATTCATCCTTTCCATCCTATATTGTCATTGAGAGAATCCTTATCTATGTCGGACTTGTTGAGTAAGGAAATCTAGGAGGATTGAGTTGGTCTTATAGAGGCCTGGGCAGAGGAATCCGGAAACCGGTTATGGAGTAGTGTCAAAAGCAATTTCAGGTGAATTATGAATATGTAACTTGTTGTTCATATCAATAATAGACCTCTCTTTCTCATCCCTGTCATTTGCTTATGGTTTGATTTTGTAAAATTGATATGCATTTGATAATATGGAAACTAACATGCTAATCATGCTTGATGTTTGAAGTTATTAGTTAGTTACAATAACTACCATCTGTGCAACCTAGTTCTTTTGTGAGTGTAGCTTGATATAGAAAGTCTTGAAATGAAAGATTTTGAGCATAGACTTGCAAAAGGGATCTACTTCGAACTATGAAAATTAGGTTGGTGATTCTTCCTCTCGTAGGTAGTTAGTTAGTTACTTCTACTTAACTTATGTTGTTAATTAAAGATTTTTCTATTCTGGTCAATCGTTCTATTGTGGCTATAGCCCAAAGCCATAGGAGTATATTCTCCGTCAATAAACTCCTTCAAGAATTTGAACTCTATCTAGAAGATGTACATGCCAAATGTTGGCTTGCTATGGGCTGACCCATGGTCTAACTACAATATTACCAAAAAAACCTTCAACCATTAGCACTTCTGGATACCATAAGGAAACACAGCACACAAAGTGCACTGTGCAGTCTCACCTGAGATGGCTTCTATGGATGGTCGCAAGAATCAAATGTATACAACCCTGGGATGGGATGTGTATCTCTCAGAGACATTTAACCTACTGATTGTTAACCTTCAAACCCTCATTAGATCTTATTCCAGACCACTGTCACAACTATTTTACTAGGACTTCATTAACCATTATAGATGGATGTGTTCAATGACAAGCATTTATCTATTGTAATACAATATTTTGATCTAAACACTAGATATAACATTCATTTCTTTAGAGCTATTATGCAGATTCCATTAGTTTACTCTTACTGCGCAGTGTTTATTCCTCTATCATGTAACATATTCATCATAAAAACTCATTAAAGTAAATACAATCATAAACACTGCATACAGTCACAAAAAACACAGATATAATGTGGTTCACACCCCCTGGGGCTACGTCCACAAAGATTTGTTTCTTGGGCTCTTTGTTCATCTTCATGCAAAATCTAGTGTTGTGCATTGTACATTCATTCCTTCATTACACCTGATCTCCATAGATCACACAAGTCTCTCAAAAATACCTCTTACTCGACTCACGAATCTACTACAATCTCAACAATATATGTGTCAACAACAACAACGACGACCAACCTTCTCATGGTCCTAATACATTCTACTTATATAAAATTGGGACACAACCCTTACAAATATGCTAACTCTAAGTAGGTTAGGTTTTTTCACTTTCTCCTTGACTTAATATCGGCTGGTCCGCAATCCAATCATTCTCTATGTTAGTGTTCGTCCACTTTCCAACTACTCCACAACAGTTTTTCCACTTTCTAACTGATTTTCTCGGCGTGGGTTTTCCCTTATTTCTAGCGCTGCTTTTCCTCTATTTCCGGCGTGCTCCCCTGTTTTCCGACACTACTTTAATTCCTTCAAAAATTCTTCGATTTTTCCCAAAATTGGCTTGTGCCAATAGGATCCCAACACTGACATCGTGACTTGTCCCAAGTCACTCACGGACTCCAACATCTTTCATTGCAGGTGCCAGTGCTTCGTACATCTCTATTATCTTAAGGCATTTCTCCTGAGCCTAGTTTCTCTTTTCTGTCATGGCTTCTACCACCTGCGCAGTGACTGGAGGTCTTAATATATCTCCCCCCTCCAAGATTAACTGCTCTATGCACAATTTTTTTGCAT
>JZKD02S0536173.1:0-16573 GCA_000966675.3 Picea glauca
ATTCTACTACTATGGGGCCTTCTGGTACTTCCTTGTAGAACTTCTGGTACACTGATTGTGTCTTCTGCACCATGCTCTCGACTTAATCCTTTTCCTTTAATGCTTTCCTGTCCTTCTCCTCCCATTCCTTATATATTTTCTGGTGTGCTTCTTCGAAATAATCCTTAGGGTTTCTTCCTTATCCCTCTTGAAGGCCTCTTATCGCATATTATCGACATAAGTATGGATGGCAGCATCGGGGGTCTTGTTGTCCATGGTGAAGGTATAGTTTCTATATGGAAAAATAATTTTTTAAACCTCGTCTTCATGTAATCGTCTTATCTGTCGATAATCCGCTAGGGTTTCTTGAGCCCGATATCATACTCCTCCTTGCCTATGCCTCTTAGAAAATCCTTGAGCATCAGTTTGGGCACAATATATGAGGCCGATTTTTGGGAAAACTATCTCTCAATGGGATCCTAATTATTTTCCTCCTTGTTTACTAGAATGGAGCATTCGTAACCCCCAAACCTATTATCTCCTCCATACAAATCCACGTCAAAAGTTACGGTCGAAAGCAATGTGATCTCTTGTGCCTGGTACACTCTTAGCACACAAGTATTTTTCCCTTGCCAATGTTGTTAATTTTTTCTCGTCAGTAATGTCATGATCCATGAACTTGAGGCTAACAATATTTCCAAGAAGATCTCCTTCCCTATTCACCTCAGGTGGGACCGATGATATTTCTAGAATATATTTCCCCTGTGTTGTTACTTTAACTAGTGGCACTTCATCCATCCTTGGTGGAAGGTAATCTCTATGAAAACTAGCTTGTGAAGTCACAATCGAAGCTCTGACTGCCTTCTTGACTTATGGTGTCACCACTAGTCACTTCTCCTATTTTCGATCTGCTGTTGATGGTGCTCCAAATATTGGCAGTTCCATTCATCTTGGGTGATAGGTTCTTTAATTGGCATTGTGTCTATTATCATGTAGCTATAACTCGGCTTTGGTGCACTTGGATTCACTCTGGTTCACTCTATTTTTATCCCATTTGCATGCAAAAATGATTTACACTTAACGATCTTCTACTTTTTTTGTGCTTTTGTGCCAACTGTACCTGTCTCATCCCTCCTTAACTAACTTGTCCAATCCACCACCGTGGTTGATGAGTTGTTCCATAATTTCATCTTGATTACCAAATCCTTTGTGTGATTTTCCCCTCATACTGTCGATTTGTCATGATTTTCAACGACCCTTACCATTTAATACTATACAATGCTTTTATGACTTGTCACTCCCACTTCATAACCATCATTTTCGTGCTTTAATTATTTCAACAGTCTTGTCATTTCCAAACTGTGCACTGGTTCTTTGCTTTTTTATCCATCTGCTTCATAGTCTGTCTCATCTCTAAGATGTCTCCTAATTTGGAACAGTTCTATTCTGATGTGTGATGAACATTCCTTCTGTGCAAGTTCTTACGCCTTGGTACTCTAACAATCTTTTTCTTTTTACTATATCTACTTTTTATTTGATTTTCTTCCTTTTTCTACTTTTTGATTTTTTTCCTTGTTTTTGTTGCTACTTTGGTACAACTTCTATAATACATGTGTTCTAGATCAATCCATTATTGCACACACTGTCAATCATCTCTATATATTTTTATCCAAATTCCATTCACCATTCCTTTAAATACTTCTCCATTCAAGGTTTCCAAATGTGCAACACCTGTCTTTGTTACTTGTTGAATTGCATAGGGTCCTAACTAGTGCATTCTAAACTTTCCTGGATGCTGCATAAACTTGTTGTCATAGAGTAATACCATATCTCCTACTTGAAACTTGTTTTATTTAATGTGTTGATCATGCCAATCCTTCTCTCTTTCTTTATAAACTTGTTTATGGAAACCTGCGACAAATCTATCTTCCTCAAGCTGTACGAACTATGCCAATATCTCCTCTATTGTGCCAGTGTCCGAGAGCCTAGTGATTGCTGCAATGTGCAGTCTAGGTAGAATGAACTCCATAAGAATTACTGCTTCTTTCCCATATACCAACTCGAAAGTTGTCTTCCCTATCAACTTCTTACTAGTAGTCTTGTAAGCCCATAATATTACTGGAACTCTTAAGTCCCAATCGTCTCGCCGTACATTGCAATCTTTGTCAAGGCATTCTCCAAGATCTTATTAAGAGCTTCCACTATTCCATTGGCCCGAGGGTGATATGATGTACTATTTTTATGATGAATCTGGAACTCCTCAATAAATTCTACAACTTCCTTGTTCAGAAAGTGTGTACCTTGATCACTGAGTAATATGTGTAGATATCCAAACCTTGTGAATACATTCTCAAACATAAATTGCTCAGTAGTCTCCGTAGTGTAGTCTATAACCGGTGATGCTTCTTTCCACCTTGTCAAATACTCTATTGTAGTGATGATGTACAATTTCCATGATCTTCTTTATTTTGGGTTGATTGGCCCCATAAAGTCTATGGCCCATTTCTCAAATGCTTGTATCATAACCTGTGGATTCAAAGGAATTTTGTCCCTCCTAGATGGATTTCCCACTCATTGGCATACATCGCATGACCAACAATACTCCTTCGCATCTTTGTGAAGCGTAGGCCACCAAATCCATGTGCACAAAATATTCTGTGCAGTTTCTCTCCCTGCATAATGTCTTCCTACAAACCCATCATGTGCTTCTTCAAGTAACATCGGTCTCTTGTGTTCCAACACACAACATATCAATATTCCATCTGCACCCAACTTGTATAGATTCCCTGCAATCAACTAATAATATGCAGCTTTCACTATTGATTGTTTCTCCTGTGTTACTTTCATATTTGATGGAGCCATACCTACACTTATAAACTACACAATGTTCGAGAAGTAACTATCCACCATATTTATTGCAAATAGCTCCGCATCTGGGAGGGTGTCATCTAAATCTCATGCATCTTCTCTTGAAAATATGCATGATAGATGATATGGTCCTACATCCAGATTCCCTGGTTTCACTACAACCTCAAAATCATATTCCTAAAATAATAATAGCCAACTGCATATTCTCCCCCCCAACATTGGCTTGTTGACTAAGTATTTTAATGCAGAATGGTCTGTATACATCTTAAATGATGATGATGATGGTGAGACCCCAATAGATAATCCATGAATTTATGTAGTGCATATACCATTTCCAATCCTTCCTGTTCCATGGTTGTATAGTTCTTCTTTTCTATAGACAACTTCCTACTTGCAAAATAAATTGGGTGATCTATGTATCCTTCCTCTGGTTGCGATAGTACTGCACCCAACTCTATGGACGATGCATCTACATGTACATGGAACTCCTTATTCAAATTTGCAAAAATTAAAATCAACATGTTTACCACTTTCTATTTCAAGGTGTCCAACCCCTTTTGACAGTCCTCATTCCATTGAAACTTCACTTCCTTCTTTAATAATTTTCCATTGGTGATGTGATCTACACATATCCTTTGATAAATTTCATGTAATAACATGTATGATCCAACGTTTCCCTCAACTGTCTGATTGATGTGTTGGAGTTACTTCACACACACCTAGGATTTATTTTTCCTAAGGTTTTTACTTTTTTATTAGTCATAATTATTCATTATCCAATTGCCTATATTTTAGGGGAGGATATTCCACCTGGAGAATATTCTCTTCAATTGACACTTCAGTTTGACTAGTTAAGTTGATTCTAGATGCTACATTGGTTTTGTCACCATGAAACATTGAGATCATAACCATGATAATGCGCACTTTCCTTGGGATCATCACCATATTGGTGCATTACCCTTGATTCCTTGATCTACTCTTCACTACACTCTGTTCATTCAGTTAACTGAAGACTAGTTGACTAGTTAACTTAGCTAGGTGGCAGTTCACTCCCGTAACTTCCTGAGAGACTAGACTAGGTGGAAGTTCACTCTCGTAACTGCTGGTGTGTGTCTAGATCACTCTAGACCACCACTATGGCACATTGGTTCTCCTCCAATGAGAATTCATTGAGTTATACATAGTATATCATGTGTAAATTATTCATTATTCATTATGGTTAATGAGAAATCTTCCATTCTTTCTCTCCTTCTTCTTCTTTCTCAATTTATCTCTGCAAATGTGTGTAGTATTTTCTAGATAGATCTATTTTGTGTAGGTTCAACAAATTTACATGGTATCAGAGCTGATGAAATTCTAAGCAAAAGCTACACCAAATTGTTTTGCACGTACAAAATATTGAAGACAACGTAAAGATGGATTTCCCAAAAGAATTCATTCTTACACCTTACAACTACTTTGCATGGAAGGAGAAAACAATCAGACATCTCTGAACTAGAGGATTGTATAGGTTAACCTTGAATATGGACACAAAACTGCCATGATCCATAGAAATATCCAAGTACTTGAATCGAATGGATGAAGCATTTAGAACAATTTGCAGTCTTATTTCTCCCGATCTCCTTTTTCACATATCTTCCTGTAAGACTCCCAATGAAGACTCCTGGAAGGGATCTTTGGAAAACATGATGAGAAGAGGGGAAACATGATGGAGGTGGAGTTTCTCACATTGGATCCAAAAATATTTGACAATATACAAGTTTTCTTTACATAATTCAAGGATTTACTGTTGCAACTCAAAGCTTGCAGGGTTGATAAATATAAGGAGGAGAAACAAATGGTTCTCACCATTCTCTCCAAACTTAGTCCTAAATTCTCTGTGTTTGTGTCCACATTTCATTCAGTCATATTCGCCTCCAAAGCCACCTGGGAGATGCCTTCTCTTGAGGACTTTATCGAATCCCTAACATGAGAAAACCAAGCTCACCAACATGGAAAAAATCAAAGGCCCAAAGGTGCATGCACTTACTGTGCAAGATGGAAGCCATCAATATCATAAATCTAAATATAAAGGAAAAAGGAAATCTCATGAAAATTCAAAGAAGGAAGGGTACTCAAAACCCTTCACCGATGCCTTCGGATCCAAAGGGGAAAAGGGAAGAAAAGGGGAGAAATGCACATATTGTCACAAAGGATTCCATCCAGAATCTGCACGCATGATTTTTTTTTTTGATCTAATGAATCAAATACTTTAGTAAAACAACCTTGGAGATTGCATCCCCGAGGCTGCCAAGAAAAAAAGCTAGAAGATCAGAATCCCAAGAAAGGAAATTCTAGCCATGCCTTGATTTCCATCAAATCCTCTCCCGATGCTTGGATTGTAGATTCAGAAGCATCACAACACATGGATACCTCAAAAGAAGTCTATTCTTCATTGGATGCATGCAAAGGTCCATCTATTCGGATGGAGGACAAATCTTCAGTCGAATTCACCGGCAAAGGAAGGATTGAACTCACCAACGAAAGCTTCGAGAATGTGTTGCACATTCCCAAACTTTCCGTCAATCTTCTCTTCGTGTATCAGATGACGAATTCTAGCAGCAGAAAGAAATTAATATTCACATGAAATGTAGTGGACAACTATGACATGAAAACCAACTCTAGGGTTGCTACCGGTGAGGTAAATCATCAATCTAGATTCTATACATTTTCTGAATTTATTGAACTAGAATCTCCTTTAATACTTACCCATGCTGATGAAAGTAGTAGGATATGGCACTATAGGTTTGGAAATTTGAATTTCACATATATGAAACAACTTAGCAAGCAAATATTGGTTGGTGGTCTACCAGACATCCATTTCTCCAAGGGAGTATGTGAGGGATGTGTTCTTGGAAAACACCCTCAAGAGAAATTCGGTAAAGGAAAGTCTCAGAGAGATTTCGCACCTTTAGATATGATCCATAGTGACCTTATGGGTCCTTTTCCACATCCCTATATCAGAAAAACTAGGTTTGTTCTCATTTTTGTTGATGATTTCTCATGTTTTACATGGATTTACTTTCTCAGGAAAAAATACGATATCTTTCAACACCTCAAAGATTTCAAAGCCTTGGTTGAGGCATAGTCCGGAAAGAAAATCAAAGTCCTACGAACTGATAATGGGGGAGAGTATGTCAATCATGAGATGCATAATATTTTCCATGAGGTAGGGATTCAGTTGCAACACATAGTTCCCTATACTCTGCAACAAAACAAAGTTGCTTAGCAGAAAAATAGATCTCTAAAGGAGATGGCATCTTACATGTTGCATGCAAAGCCACTGCCATAGAGACTATGGGTCGAAGAATTTAATTGTTAAACATACATCCAAAAAATATATCCCCATAGATATGTCAAGGATAAGACCCCCTAAGAGGCTTGGAGAAACCTCAAACCAGAAGTGACCCACTTTCGTATTTTAGGTTCACGTGCATGGGCCCAGATTCCCTCTGAAAAGAGGAAGACACTTGATCCACAAAGCATTGTGTGTATTTTTGTTGGATATCTTGATGGTGTGAAGGGATATAGACTTATTGATATTTCCTTGGATCGACTCATAATTGAGTGAAGTGTCCAATTCGAGGAAAGTGTCTCGCATGCACCTCGGCAGCCGCATGTAGACACCTTCATTCTTCCACTTGTCCGAGATGATGAGAATGCACATGCCGACTATTTATTAGATGAGAGTTTTGATTCATAGGAATTAGATGATTCATATACAGAATCAGTACATTCAGATGTAGAGTTAGAGAATCCAGATGCATTTGCAGAGCTAGAGCAAAGGCCCAAGTGAGAACATACTACTCTTCAGGATGTAGGGGATCTCGTTGGTGATATAGCTGATACTAGGAGGACTTGATCTGATTTCGAGGAGCCTCCTGTTGCACTCACTACCACTGAACCATTTCCCTCCATGCATAGTTTCTTGGTTCAGTATTTAGATCCACAGTCTTATGGCGAGGCTACTGGAAATCCCTTTTTGGAATCCTCCATGCAGGAGGAGTACAACTCCCTCCTCGAGAACTAGATTTGGGGTCTTGTTCCCCTTCCTTCTGGGAGGAAAAGTGTTAGATGAAAATGAGTCTACAGGACCAAGAGTGCATCGGATGGAGAGATTAGCAGATACAAAAATAGGCTTGTTTCCAAAGGCTTTCAACAAGTGCATGGTATTGACTATGATGAGACCTTCACTCCAGTAGAGAATATGGATTCCATATGATTGGCACTTGCCATTGCGGAAACCAAGGGATGGGAAGTCCATCAGATGGACGTGAAAAATGCATTTCTTCATGGAGATCTCTTTGAGGAGATATATATGGAGCAACCCCATATATTTATGTAGGAATCACCTTTGGTTTTTCGACTAAAGAAGTCTCTTTATGGCCTCAAGAAGGCTCCGAGGACATGGATGGACTCCTACCTATTGTCACAAAAATTTGTACATTGTAAATCAGACCCAAATGTCTACATGCTCATGATGACTGATTCTGTTCTAATCTTAGTTATGTATGTTGATGATTTGTTGATCTACATGACAGGCTCAAGAAGATTCTACATGACAGGCTTTTGATGATGAACATGGGTCCGCTACACTTCTTACTTGGAATCAATATCATGCAAGATGCATCAGACATCAAACTATCTTAGGCCAAGTATGCTCAAGATATCCTTGAGAGATTTCACATGATAGAATACAAGTTTGTTCCGATTCCTTTCCTATCAGGAGTTGAACTTGAGTATGGAGGGGAGACTCCACTGGTTGACAACACACTGTACAAAAAACTAGTGGGTAGCTTGCTGTATCTCACACACTCCAAACCAGACCTCTCCTATGCAGTTGGCGCAGTTTCCAGGTTCATGCAGGAGTTGCATGAGCTACATTGGAAGGCTGCAAAGCGTATCCTTCGATACGTACATGGAACCATCACCTTTGGGATCCATTCTGCAACATACTCTACATTAGATCTCATCGGTTTACTAATTCTGACTGGGTTGGCGATAACACTGATCGCAAGTGCACATCTGGTTACTCACTCAGTCTTGGTTCTAGGCCTATATGTTGGTCGAGAAAGAAGCAAGATGCCATTGCTCTATCTTTAGCCTAGGTAGAGTACAAAGGGGTAGTTAACATAACCATTCAAGTTATGTGGCTACAACATTTTCTCACTAAGTTGGGCATTCAGTTTCATCAGTCGATCGTCATCTGGTGTGACAACTAGAGAACTCTGAAGTTCTGCAGAGATCCAGTTCAGAGGCATCGGGAAAAGCACATTGAGATCCACATGCACTACATCTGAGACTTAGTACACGAGGGGATCATTGACCTACAACTCTATCCTTCATCAGAACATACGAAAAACATCTGCACCGAGACCTTTGTTATAACCCTATATTTCATAGTATCACCTGGTGATTAGAATTTCTTCCTGTATAAATATTTTTATTGTAAATAGTATTTTATTCTACAAATGATTTACAAAAAGAAAAACAAAAACAAAAGAAAAGAAAAAGAAAAAAAAAAGAAAAAGAAAAGAAAAAGAAAAAGAAAAAAAAAGGATAAAAATAGAAAATGAAAAGAGCGTATAATAATAAAAATAAAAAGAGGAGAAAATATAAAACCCCATGAAAAATAAACTTGGTTTGACTCATACTGTATAATCATAATCAAACCTTTTAAACTTATGTTGATAGGTTAGTGAATAAATTGGTCAAACCGTTTAATCTTGGCCAAATTAGCTAGGTTAGAGTAATAATTAAACAAATAGTCTNATATTTCCCCTGTGTTGTTACTTTAACTAGTGGCACTTCATCCATCCTTGGTGGAAGGTAATCTCTATGAAAACTAGCTTGTGAAGTCACAATCGAAGCTCTGACTGCCTTCTTGACTTATGGTGTCACCACTAGTCACTTCTCCTATTTTCGATCTGCTGTTGATGGTGCTCCAAATATTGGCAGTTCCATTCATCTTGGGTGATAGGTTCTTTAATTGGCATTGTGTCTATTATCATGTAGCTATAACTCGGCTTTGGTGCACTTGGATTCACTCTGGTTCACTCTATTTTTATCCCATTTGCATGCAAAAATGATTTACACTTAACGATCTTCTACTTTTTTTGTGCTTTTGTGCCAACTGTACCTGTCTCATCCCTCCTTAACTAACTTGTCCAATCCACCACCGTGGTTGATGAGTTGTTCCATAATTTCATCTTGATTACCAAATCCTTTGTGTGATTTTCCCCTCATACTGTCGATTTGTCATGATTTTCAACGACCCTTACCATTTAATACTATACAATGCTTTTATGACTTGTCACTCCCACTTCATAACCATCATTTTCGTGCTTTAATTATTTCAACAGTCTTGTCATTTCCAAACTGTGCACTGGTTCTTTGCTTTTTTATCCATCTGCTTCATAGTCTGTCTCATCTCTAAGATGTCTCCTAATTTGGAACAGTTCTATTCTGATGTGTGATGAACATTCCTTCTGTGCAAGTTCTTACGCCTTGGTACTCTAACAATCTTTTTCTTTTTACTATATCTACTTTTTATTTGATTTTCTTCCTTTTTCTACTTTTTGATTTTTTTCCTTGTTTTTGTTGCTACTTTGGTACAACTTCTATAATACATGTGTTCTAGATCAATCCATTATTGCACACACTGTCAATCATCTCTATATATTTTTATCCAAATTCCATTCACCATTCCTTTAAATACTTCTCCATTCAAGGTTTCCAAATGTGCAACACCTGTCTTTGTTACTTGTTGAATTGCATAGGGTCCTAACTAGTGCATTCTAAACTTTCCTGGATGCTGCATAAACTTGTTGTCATAGAGTAATACCATATCTCCTACTTGAAACTTGTTTTATTTAATGTGTTGATCATGCCAATCCTTCTCTCTTTCTTTATAAACTTGTTTATGGAAACCTGCGACAAATCTATCTTCCTCAAGCTGTACGAACTATGCCAATATCTCCTCTATTGTGCCAGTGTCCGAGAGCCTAGTGATTGCTGCAATGTGCAGTCTAGGTAGAATGAACTCCATAAGAATTACTGCTTCTTTCCCATATACCAACTCGAAAGTTGTCTTCCCTATCAACTTCTTACTAGTAGTCTTGTAAGCCCATAATATTACTGGAACTCTTAAGTCCCAATCGTCTCGCCGTACATTGCAATCTTTGTCAAGGCATTCTCCAAGATCTTATTAAGAGCTTCCACTATTCCATTGGCCCGAGGGTGATATGATGTACTATTTTTATGATGAATCTGGAACTCCTCAATAAATTCTACAACTTCCTTGTTCAGAAAGTGTGTACCTTGATCACTGAGTAATATGTGTAGATATCCAAACCTTGTGAATACATTCTCAAACATAAATTGCTCAGTAGTCTCCGTAGTGTAGTCTATAACCGGTGATGCTTCTTTCCACCTTGTCAAATACTCTATTGTAGTGATGATGTACAATTTCCATGATCTTCTTTATTTTGGGTTGATTGGCCCCATAAAGTCTATGGCCCATTTCTCAAATGCTTGTATCATAACCTGTGGATTCAAAGGAATTTTGTCCCTCCTAGATGGATTTCCCACTCATTGGCATACATCGCATGACCAACAATACTCCTTCGCATCTTTGTGAAGCGTAGGCCACCAAATCCATGTGCACAAAATATTCTGTGCAGTTTCTCTCCCTGCATAATGTCTTCCTACAAACCCATCATGTGCTTCTTCAAGTAACATCGGTCTCTTGTGTTCCAACACACAACATATCAATATTCCATCTGCACCCAACTTGTATAGATTCCCTGCAATCAACTAATAATATGCAGCTTTCACTATTGATTGTTTCTCCTGTGTTACTTTCATATTTGATGGAGCCATACCTACACTTATAAACTACACAATGTTCGAGAAGTAACTATCCACCATATTTATTGCAAATAGCTCCGCATCTGGGAGGGTGTCATCTAAATCTCATGCATCTTCTCTTGAAAATATGCATGATAGATGATATGGTCCTACATCCAGATTCCCTGGTTTCACTACAACCTCAAAATCATATTCCTAAAATAATAATAGCCAACTGCATATTCTCCCCCCCAACATTGGCTTGTTGACTAAGTATTTTAATGCAGAATGGTCTGTATACATCTTAAATGATGATGATGATGGTGAGACCCCAATAGATAATCCATGAATTTATGTAGTGCATATACCATTTCCAATCCTTCCTGTTCCATGGTTGTATAGTTCTTCTTTTCTATAGACAACTTCCTACTTGCAAAATAAATTGGGTGATCTATGTATCCTTCCTCTGGTTGCGATAGTACTGCACCCAACTCTATGGACGATGCATCTACATGTACATGGAACTCCTTATTCAAATTTGCAAAAATTAAAATCAACATGTTTACCACTTTCTATTTCAAGGTGTCCAACCCCTTTTGACAGTCCTCATTCCATTGAAACTTCACTTCCTTCTTTAATAATTTTCCATTGGTGATGTGATCTACACATATCCTTTGATAAATTTCATGTAATAACATGTATGATCCAACGTTTCCCTCAACTGTCTGATTGATGTGTTGGAGTTACTTCACACACACCTAGGATTTATTTTTCCTAAGGTTTTTACTTTTTTATTAGTCATAATTATTCATTATCCAATTGCCTATATTTTAGGGGAGGATATTCCACCTGGAGAATATTCTCTTCAATTGACACTTCAGTTTGACTAGTTAAGTTGATTCTAGATGCTACATTGGTTTTGTCACCATGAAACATTGAGATCATAACCATGATAATGCGCACTTTCCTTGGGATCATCACCATATTGGTGCATTACCCTTGATTCCTTGATCTACTCTTCACTACACTCTGTTCATTCAGTTAACTGAAGACTAGTTGACTAGTTAACTTAGCTAGGTGGCAGTTCACTCCCGTAACTTCCTGAGAGACTAGACTAGGTGGAAGTTCACTCTCGTAACTGCTGGTGTGTGTCTAGATCACTCTAGACCACCACTATGGCACATTGGTTCTCCTCCAATGAGAATTCATTGAGTTATACATAGTATATCATGTG
The DNA here is from genome assembly GCA_000966675.3 of Picea glauca. Taxonomy (NCBI): domain Eukaryota; kingdom Viridiplantae; phylum Streptophyta; class Pinopsida; order Pinales; family Pinaceae; genus Picea; species Picea glauca. Next base: position 11,969 of record JZKD02S0536173.1, read on the forward strand.
TAAATTATTCATTATTCATTATGGTTAATGAGAAATCTTCCATTCTTTCTCTCCTTCTTCTTCTTTCTCAATTTATCTCTGCAAATGTGTGTAGTATTTTCTAGATAGATCTATTTTGTGTAGGTTCAACAAATTTACATGGTATCAGAGCTGATGAAATTCTAAGCAAAAGCTACACCAAATTGTTTTGCACGTACAAAATATTGAAGACAACGTAAAGATGGATTTCCCAAAAGAATTCATTCTTACACCTTACAACTACTTTGCATGGAAGGAGAAAACAATCAGACATCTCTGAACTAGAGGATTGTATAGGTTAACCTTGAATATGGACACAAAACTGCCATGATCCATAGAAATATCCAAGTACTTGAATCGAATGGATGAAGCATTTAGAACAATTTGCAGTCTTATTTCTCCCGATCTCCTTTTTCACATATCTTCCTGTAAGACTCCCAATGAAGACTCCTGGAAGGGATCTTTGGAAAACATGATGAGAAGAGGGGAAACATGATGGAGGTGGAGTTTCTCACATTGGATCCAAAAATATTTGACAATATACAAGTTTTCTTTACATAATTCAAGGATTTACTGTTGCAACTCAAAGCTTGCAGGGTTGATAAATATAAGGAGGAGAAACAAATGGTTCTCACCATTCTCTCCAAACTTAGTCCTAAATTCTCTGTGTTTGTGTCCACATTTCATTCAGTCATATTCGCCTCCAAAGCCACCTGGGAGATGCCTTCTCTTGAGGACTTTATCGAATCCCTAACATGAGAAAACCAAGCTCACCAACATGGAAAAAATCAAAGGCCCAAAGGTGCATGCACTTACTGTGCAAGATGGAAGCCATCAATATCATAAATCTAAATATAAAGGAAAAAGGAAATCTCATGAAAATTCAAAGAAGGAAGGGTACTCAAAACCCTTCACCGATGCCTTCGGATCCAAAGGGGAAAAGGGAAGAAAAGGGGAGAAATGCACATATTGTCACAAAGGATTCCATCCAGAATCTGCACGCATGATTTTTTTTTGGATCTAATGAATCAAATACTTTAGTAAAACAACCTTGGAGATTGCATCCCCGAGGGTGCCAAGAAAAAAAGCTAGAAGATCAGAATCCCAAGAAAGGAAATTCTAGCCATGCCTTGATTTCCTCTCCCGATGCTTGGATCGTAGATTCAGAAGCATCACAACACATGGATACCTCAAAAGAAGTCTATTCTTCATTGGATGCATGCAAAGGTCCATCTATTCGGATGGAGGACAAATATTCAGTCGAATTCACCGGCAAAGGAAGGATTGAACTCACCAACGAAAGCTTCGAGAATGTGTTGCACGTTCCCAAACTTTTCGCCAATCTTCTCTTCGTGTATCAGATGACGAATTCTAGCAGCAGAAAGAAAGTCATATTCACATGAAATGTAGTGGACAACTATGACATGCAAACCAACTCTAGGGTTGCTACCGGTGAGGTAAATCATCAATCTAGATTCTGTACATTTTTTGAATTTATTGAACTAGACTCTCCTTTAATACTTACCCATGCTGATGAAAGTAGTAGGATATGGCACTACAGGTTTGGAAATTTGAATTTCACATATATGAAACAACTTAGAAAGCAAATATTGGTTGCTGGTCTACCAGACATCCATTTCTCCAAGGGAGTATGTGAGGGATGTGTTCTTGGAAAACACCCTCAAGAGAAATTCAGTAAAGGAAAGTCTCAGAGAGATTTCGCACCTTTAGATATGATCCATAGTGACCTTATGGGTCCTTTTCCACATCCCTATATCAGAAAAACTAGGTTTGTTCTCATTTTTTTTGATGATTTCTCACGTTTTACATGGATTTACTTTCTCAGGAAAAAATACGATATCTTTCAACACCTCAAAGATTTCAAAGCCTTGGTTGAGGCATAGTCCGGAAAGAAAATCAAAGTCCTACGAAATGATAATGGGGGAGAGTATGTCAATCATGAGATCCATAATCTTTTCCATGAGGTAGGGATTCAGTTGCAACACATAGTTCCCTATACTCTGCAACAAAACAGAGTTGCTTAGCAGAAAAATAGATCTCTAAAGGAGATGGCATCTTACATGCTGCATGCAAAGCCACTGCCATAGAGACTATGGGTCGAAGAATTTAATTGTTAAACATACATCCAAAAAATATATCCCCATAGATCTGTCAAGGATAAGACCCCCTAAGAGGCTTGGAGAAACCTCAAACCAGAAGTGACCCACTTTCGTATTTTAGGTTCACGTGCATGGGCCCGGATTCCCTCTGAAAAGAGGAAGACAATTGATCCACAGAGCATTGTGTGTATTTTTGTTGGATATCTTGATGGTGTGAAGGGATATAGACTTATTGATATTTCCTTGGATCGACTCATAATTGAGTGAAGTGTCCAATTCGAGGAAAGTGTCTCGCATGCACCTCGGCAGCCGCATGTAGACACCTTCATTCTTCCACTTGTCCGAGATGATGAGAATGCACATGCCGACTATTTATTAGATGAGAGTTTTGATTCATAGGAATTAGATGATTCATATACAGAATCAGTACATTCAGATGTAGAGTTAGAGAATCCAGATGCATTTGCAGAGCTAGAGCAAAGGCCCAAGTGAGAACATACTACTCTTCAGGATGTAGGGGATCTCGTTGGTGATATAGCTGATACTAGGAGGACTTGATCTGATTTCGAGGAGCCTCCTGTTGCACTCACTACCACTGAACCATTTCCCTCCATGCATAGTTTCTTGGTTCAGTATTTAGATCCACAGTCTTATGGCGAGGCTACTGGAAATCCCTTTTTGGAATCCTCCATGCAGGAGGAGTACAACTCCCTCCTCGAGAACTAGATTTGGGGTCTTGTTCCCCTTCCTTCTGGGAGGAAAAGTGTTAGATGAAAATGAGTCTACAGGACCAAGAGTGCATCGGATGGAGAGATTAGCAGATACAAAAATAGGCTTGTTTCCAAAGGCTTTCAACAAGTGCATGGTATTGACTATGATGAGACCTTCACTCCAGTAGAGAATATGGATTCCATATGATTGGCACTTGCCATTGCGGAAACCAAGGGATGGGAAGTCCATCAGATGGACGTGAAAAATGCATTTCTTCATGGAGATCTCTTTGAGGAGATATATATGGAGCAACCCCATATATTTATGTAGGAATCACCTTTGGTTTTTCGACTAAAGAAGTCTCTTTATGGCCTCAAGAAGGCTCCGAGGACATGGATGGACTCCTACCTATTGTCACAAAAATTTGTACATTGTAAATCAGACCCAAATGTCTACATGCTCATGATGACTGATTCTGTTCTAATCTTAGTTATGTATGTTGATGATTTGTTGATCTACATGACAGGCTCAAGAAGATTCTACATGACAGGCTTTTGATGATGAACATGGGTCCGCTACACTTCTTACTTGGAATCAATATCATGCAAGATGCATCAGACATCAAACTATCTTAGGCCAAGTATGCTCAAGATATCCTTGAGAGATTTCACATGATAGAATACAAGTTTGTTCCGATTCCTTTCCTATCAGGAGTTGAACTTGAGTATGGAGGGGAGACTCCACTGGTTGACAACACACTGTACAAAAAACTAGTGGGTAGCTTGCTGTATCTCACACACTCCAAACCAGACCTCTCCTATGCAGTTGGCGCAGTTTCCAGGTTCATGCAGGAGTTGCATGAGCTACATTGGAAGGCTGCAAAGCGTATCCTTCGATACGTACATGGAACCATCACCTTTGGGATCCATTCTGCAACATACTCTACATTAGATCTCATCGGTTTACTAATTCTGACTGGGTTGGCGATAACACTGATCGCAAGTGCACATCTGGTTACTCACTCAGTCTTGGTTCTAGGCCTATATGTTGGTCGAGAAAGAAGCAAGATGCCATTGCTCTATCTTTAGCCTAGGTAGAGTACAAAGGGGTAGTTAACATAACCATTCAAGTTATGTGGCTACAACATTTTCTCACTAAGTTGGGCATTCAGTTTCATCAGTCGATCGTCATCTGGTGTGACAACTAGAGAACTCTGAAGTTCTGCAGAGATCCAGTTCAGAGGCATCGGGAAAAGCACATTGAGATCCACATGCACTACATCTGAGACTTAGTACACGAGGGGATCATTGACCTACAACTCTATCCTTCATCAGAACATACGAAAAACATCTGCACCGAGACCTTTGTTATAACCCTATATTTCATAGTATCACCTGGTGATTAGAATTTCTTCCTGTATAAATATTTTTATTGTAAATAGTATTTTATTCTACAAATGATTTACAAAAAGAAAAACAAAAACAAAAGAAAAGAAAAAGAAAAAAAAAAGAAAAAGAAAAGAAAAAGAAAAAGAAAAAAAAAGGATAAAAATAGAAAATGAAAAGAGCGTATAATAATAAAAATAAAAAGAGGAGAAAATATAAAACCCCATGAAAAATAAACTTGGTTTGACTCATACTGTATAATCATAATCAAACCTTTTAAACTTATGTTGATAGGTTAGTGAATAAATTGGTCAAACCGTTTAATCTTGGCCAAATTAGCTAGGTTAGAGTAATAATTAAACAAATAGTCT
>JZKD02S0536195.1:0-12938 GCA_000966675.3 Picea glauca
CCCTTTTGATGTGCTGTGGAGTTAATCCTTGTGCCATGGATGATTGTTTTTCTGTGTTGATGATGTTGAGTTCTTGTCGCCCTGTGCGGACGAAATTTCAGTGATAACAATAAGTGCAAGTGGTTGTAATGGACTGTGAAAGGATTTGTGCTAGACCAAGCTCAAGGAAGGAGGATCTGGAGAGATGCACATAGATCTCCTATCCTATGAGGACTAGTAATTTTATGGCTTTGTGTATGTAGATGATTGATTGAAGCTAATAAAGAAGAAGAGTTGGTGGGTGTAGCCCCGGGGTGGGGTTGAACCACATAAATACTATGTTATTCTTCTATATGTGATGTTCTAATGTATTTATGTGTTATTTGATAAGTGCTTGATATAGATAGATAGATAGATCTGTTTTTGATTTGTGCTTATGATGAATCTGGACGTTAGATCTGATATAGGTGAAAGCGTTTAGTGCTTGAACTTGTCAGATCCGATCCATTTATTTATGCTAAGTGCATAGATACATTAGATCTAGGTGAATACTGCGATGCTCTATTTTATCTGTGAAGTAGATATTTCTTAAATAATAACGAACTGACGGTTCTAAGTTCTTTATTAAGTATTGCAATCATAGATCTTTATCCCAGCTAAGGTTGAAGACACCTAAGTCCTGCAACCACCCCTACCTCTACCTCAAGTGAGACTTCATCTGCTTCGTAAGTGTTTCCAAAAGGGCCGGTAGTTAGGGTTTTGTTGGTGCATTGTTGTATTGTTGAACGTTGGGTCTACCCCTGTGCCAACGAGCCCTCAACACTCACCTGTGACTCGTCCCAAGTCACTCAGGTCCAGACAATGCTTCCTTGAAAGCCTTGAGCTTAACTCTAGTTTCCTCCACTTGTTGGTTCACCTAAGCCTCCTGCTCAGTGAGCTCCTGGATCATCTACTCTGTAACAGGCCCTTTCAGGCATTGTTCTACTGCTATAACCACTTGATCTAGTTGTGAGCCCTATTCATCGATATCCCCGAAAACCGTGCAAGCTTCATCCTGCATAGGTTGTAGCTTCTATGTTACTTCTATTTCCTTACCCTAGAGGGAAGTGATCTATTTATGTATTGTGGGTTTCTCCTGGGATCTCTTCATTCTTTCTACTACAATAAGAAGCTTCATCTGCGCCTGCACCAAAAATTCTTGTTGTTGCACCTCCTGTAATTGCGCTTCCAGCTTCCTTAGCTATGGATCCTCAACAAGGCGTTCATATGTCTGGGCGCTTCTATAACTTAATTTTTTACATTCCGAGGTGAGGGCTCTTATTCTTACTACTGTTTTTTTAGCGGTCTCCTCCTTCTGGTCACCCACCTCCTGTAGGGTGCTCGATACTGTTTGGGCCTCCAATTCGGTTATCCTAGCCTGAAGTTGTTGGAATGTCTCAGTGAGCTTCACTACTTGAGCTTCGATTGGCTCTTTCTCCTCCAATGCCAAGCCTAGCATAGAGTGACATGCTTTACTTACCTCTTGTTTGACCATGGCCCACTTTACGAGAAGCTACTCCTTTTCCTTCTGTAGTTGAGTTTTTCCTCTGGAAACTTCACCTGAAGCTCTGCTTTGTTTCTTTAATGGGAAACTACATTATCATGCACTGCTCGTAATTATATTAGGACTTCCTCTTTTTCCCTTTTCAAGGCTTCTATAGTCTTCTCCTTCTCTTCCTTAGCTCTCTAAAATCGAGCTTCTATTGCATCTGACAGCCTTCTCAACTGGGTTGGTTCATCCCCCAATTCTGTAGTTTATGATGAGGGATGTGTAGACAGTGTAGTGGGTATTGCATAGACCAAGTGAGAAACTTGTTGCACTTCCTTCAATTCTCTCTCAATTCTTCTGTATAACTCCTCCTGCTTCTCTACATATCTCTGCAACATGCCTTCAGAGGCATCCTTCATAGATCTATGGACCAAACTGATATCATCATCCATGAGGGTGGCTTCCAACTAGGGTTTATTAGCGTGCATATTCTTCCTTTTTGAGGGTTTATTCAGAGAAACCTTCCTCTTCTGTGGTGTCACTATCCCAATGGGGGGATCCTCAGGTGGAGGGGTGGTAACTTCGCCTCCTCCTTTCTCTTCTTCTCCTTCATCTCCTCCTCTGTGTCCTTTTGCTTCATCTTCTCCTCCTCCTGGTGAGCCAGACCCATTATCTTTAGAAGCATTGTCCTCTTCATTACTCTCTATACCCTAGAATTCATCCTTCTTTTTCTTCTTCATCGTCCCACTGGATTGTCTGACATGTTCAACTTGGGTAACTATGGGGATTCCTATGGTGTCAGTGTCGGATAATTCTGCATCGGCGATAGGTGCAAGAAATTACTCTAGCCACTCCTTTGTGATATGATCCATATCATCATCCTTCGTCTTGTATTATGACTATAATTCTTCTTGGTTCTCATCTCTGTGTGCGGTGATGTAGATGAAATGAGGATCAGCGTGGAACTTTTCTATTGGTCGGTACTAGTGTAGGTTGTGCGGTGTCATGCCCGAAAATGATTCGATGGCGATCTTTAACTATTTGTAGTATCCATGAAACACAACATTGGACTCCCACTGCTTCTTCATGTTGTTGGTGTACCATAGGGTGGAAAACTGAGCATCCAACGAATCTGAGGGTTCGATCTCTGGAAAAGTTTCTCCTTCAGGAATTTTCCAAGTGAAAAATGTGATCAAAATGATTAGCCAACTGTAATGGAATTTGTATCCCAAGTCTTTGGCTTCACAAAAATCCTTCTCTAGCTCAATGACTAGGTAGTTCACCCAATTCATCTGTATTCCCTCCATAGACTTTCCTGCGAGGTCCACCATGAACCCGGTGACATGTGCGGGGATGTTCTTCCTTACTATCTTGCTATATAGGAGTTGGAAAGAGAGGCGCAGACCACCATCCTGTATAGAGGCTACCTTGTAACCTCGCTTTCCTTTATTTACCTCTCCATAAGCTCCCTTGATGCATTGTGCCAGAGATCAGTCTGAGGTCTTCCCTAGATAAAATTGTTGAGGGTCAGGACCCTTCACACTTAAGCTTGTGATCTAGTGGATCAATTCCAAATCCAAAATAATCCTTCTGTCAAGACACAGGTATCTTTCATGATATCATAAAAGGAGGAGTTTAACGCAAGCGTTAACCTCCTGGTGGCGGCCAAAATGTGGGATCTTCATCACATTCAACACAATATACTACTCTAACCCCTTAATCCATGCTTGTGAGACGAGGTGAGGTTTCTTCCCGGTTGTCTTTGTGAAATATCGGTGAGGAGCCAACATGGCGTAGTTCTTCCAATATCCTAAGTTGAAGTCATTTTTCTTCAACAAGGGGATCTGTCCTAACTGACTCCCGACTATGTGAATTCCTTTCAGAATGTATGTAGTAAAAACATAGTACTTTAAGTCATGAGGGATGTTTTCATGGTTAACAACGCTAGCCAAAGGTGGAATGTATTCAGGTAGGATCGATGGAATCTACTTCACATTATTCAAATCATCGCGGTGATTACTTCTCTATTCAGTTATGAGGTTGACATGGTTAGAACGACATACAGTCAAAGGGGAAGCCGCTAGCCCCCTAGTCAACGATTCCTGGATACCTTCGGATATTGATCTGTCATCCATTAGCTTCTTAAGAACTTCCTTGACAAAATTCTTTAATTCACTAGGTTTTCCTGACATTCTATCTTTTAACAGACATTAGGTGTAGACAAAGGGACATGCGAGGTCTAGTTCCAGATAACACATCTCGACACTTAGACAATTCCTTGCTTAGCTCAATCAATCATAGGTATAAAAACGTGGTCCCAGCACAGCGACTGACGAGTTAAATAAGCGGGGCATCATGACATATCTTCCAATGGCCAAGAAATGATTCCATCAATGTAAAATTGTTTGTTATGGTGTAGTATCAACATCCAAAAGTGGTCCATAAGCCCATAAATGTATTTTCTAACCATTCTGGAGCGTCATTCTAACATTTGGGGTGCCTCCAAGGTTCATCTAACGTTTCCAAGGCAAAGTTCCATTATGCACGGACCTGTTGTTCTAGTGAGGTTCAAGTCCTGCGAACCTGCCTCCTACGAGGTTCCAATCTGTGAAGTTCTCCATCTAATTTATGTAACTTCTTGTATATTTTCCAACATAGATTTCTTTTTATTGAGTGTCCTTGCCTTTTTTCCTATTATCTGAGTCTCTCTAACTATTTCTGGAATCCTCTTTCCATTTTTATTCTTATCTTCCCCTAGCGTAGTGGCTTCTCACTGTTGAGGTGCCCTCAAGGATTCTGAAGTTAATATCCCTTTTCTTAACACTTTCTGAGTGGGCATACTTCTTTCTTGAATATATATGTTCTTCAAACCTTCTTGCATTCTTTCAACCTTGATATTCGATTCTCTTTCTTTCTTTCCCTCCTACGTTGTTACTTTGTTCTGTTGCTTCGACTTATCCTCTCGTTCTTCTATTAGTTGGTCTATTTTCCTACCTATAAAATCCTTTAATTCTTTCTTTTTCCTTTCTATAGCTTCTTCCTCTACTTTCCTTCTAATGTGATCCTTCTCAATCCAAGTCTTACCTAAAAATAGTGGGAAGGGGATGTTGTCCCCAAAAAACCTAATGACTTCAAATTCTTATTCAGTCGATGATCCATGAACAATAATAGGTACATTAGTAACTCTTCCACATAAGGTTATCATTTTTCCCTTAAACAATCCTATCCTTACCAACAAAGATGCCACAATATTCTTTCCCAGAATTTCCCAAGTTTCTTATGTCATAGTATTGACTTGTGTTTCTTCACTGAAGACATAGTCTATGTTGAAGTCTTCTATTCTTGCACTTATGCGTTGTTTTTCTTTCGGGATTTATGGTAAACTAACATTTTTATGAACATCCATTGTTTCTTTCAACTGTAATAATGTAGTTCATACTTCCTCTGGCCTTTTCTCTTTATGACTCTCTATCATGTCCTTAGTCTCTTGAATTTATTCATAGTTTTCTTGTCTTATGTTCATTCCTTAGCAATAATCCTTGGACAATCTTCAACCTCATGAACAATAACCTTACAACAAAGAAAAATAGGGCCTACCTTAGAAAATTCCTTAGCAAGATGTCCCAACCTTCTGAAGTATAACACAATGTCAATCCTCTTTTTATTTTAAATGTTCCCCATCATTTTCTGTACTGTGCACTTCCCCTAGGATCATAGTGTTGGACCTACAATCTGTAAAAAAAAAATCTAGGTTCTTGCATACACTTATTAGTCCAAAAACTCTCTCTATGCATAGGAATAACATATCTTTCTTCATTTCCATTAAATTTACTCAAATCAACTCTTTCTTTCAATTGTTCCCTAGCCTTCAGAATAGGACATAATCTATTAAACATACTTAAGTTCATGTTATAACCCTAAATTTCACCACACATGCTTACCTGGCATCAGGCCAACTCATATCCCTTCATTGCCAAAAATATGCTGAACAAACTCTTGAAAATCCTCTTGGGTCAAGGTACATGCGCCCTAACCCACTACCGCACGTGTGTGAACACTAGCAGGCCTACTACAGCCCGCGTTTACCTAACAAAAGACAAAAATAGGAAAGTTGCCAATAGGATAGAAAGGCTATGGGTCAGTTAAGTGAAACTCCCGGCTATGCATGGCTGAGACTTCGTCCAAAACCCTAGCTCCTTCTAGCCTATAAAAGAAGGGGTAGGGGTACCATTTGGAGGAGAGGAAAATTATAGCGAAGAAACTCTGCCCATTTCCCGAATCCATTGTCCCAACCCTTTAGCCTTTCCTCAAGCCTAAGGAGAATTAACACAAAGTAGTTGGAGGACAAAAGAAGAGGAGGAGCCCAAGATCAGGATCAAGGAGCGGTGGTCGGTCTCGACTTTGATTGTGAGTTGATTCATTTTGAAAATAATAAAAGAATACTTTTCCCGTCCCAATGCATGAGTTAGCGAAAAATACCCTACAGACTAGCAAACTAGGGTCAGACTTGCATGCATATTTTGACCGTAAATAAATGAATTTTTAACCTACCACCCAAAACTTAAACCCCTCTTTCACGATACATGCATGGAAAGGAACTAATAACATTTTTAATGATGTTTGGTGTAGATCCTCCATTGCGCTTTGTCCTCTTACTTGCGCTGCTCCTTCCAAAGTTAACCTGCAATCAAGACAAAACACTATGCATGCATGCTACTTTTCTACTTGAGGGTTAGAAATTAAGCATAAATTACACAAATCATATATAACTCATGCATTGGGACAAGAAAAGCATTCTTTTATTATTTTCAAAATGAATCAACTCACAATCAAAGTCGAGACCGACCACCGCTCCTTGATCCTGATCCTGGGCTCCTCCTCTTCTTTTGTCCTCCAACTTCTTTGCATTAATTCTCCTTAGGCTTGAGGAAAGGCTAAAGGGTTGGGACAATGGATTCGACAAATGGGCAGATTTTCTTCGCTATAAATTTCCTCTCCTCCAAATGGTACCCCTACCCCTTTTTTTATAGGCTAGAAGGAGCTAGGGTTTTGGACGAACTCTCGACCATGCATGGCTGGGAGTTTCAGTTAACTGACCCATAGATTTTTGTCCCATCGACAAATTTCCTATTTTTGTGTTTTTTTAGGTAAACGCGGGTTGTAGTAGGCCTTCCAGCATTCACACGCGTGCAGTAGTGGGTTAGGGCGCGTGTACCTTGACCCAAGAGGATTTTCAAGAGTTTGTTCAGCATAATTTTGGCAAGGAAGGGATATGAGTTGGCCTGATGCTAGGTAAGCATGTATGGTGCAATTTAGGGTTATAAAAGTTCATGCTTTCAAAACAAAAAGTTTCACTTATCTTTATCTTTCCAAAGAACAAGGCTTGCTTCTTTAGGATCTTACCTCTTTTATTTAGATCAGCTTAGTTTCTTAGCAAAAAGCTTCACAAGTCAAGTAGAGTACTACACACTTTAGCAGTAGATCTATGCACAAATATTCTCTTTTTCTTTACTTCAATTCCCAGCAATCACAGTTTCAGGTCCCGAAAACGAAACCTTTCGTTAGCACAGGGGCAGACCCAGTTTTCAATGCTTAACAATGCACCAACAAAACCCCAACTACTGACCCTTTTGGCAACACCTACGAAGTAGGAGAAGTCTCACCCGATGTACAAGAGGGGGGATTACAGGACACATGTGTCTCTAACCAAGATGGGACACAGATCTGTGATAGTAACACTTCACATATTATTATGTTAATGCTTAGAAAGTGACTTGCATTATTTTCTCAACATCACAAAGAATAACCAAATATAGACCAATGCAGTAGCAATGAATGATTATATACCATAAGAACTTAGCATGATAAATTAGATCTAGCATTTATTTACCCTTAACACAAGTAAAGCATTTAAGTAACCAGAGATCTATATATTATACATCATAATCAATCACTAAGTAGATTCATAACATAGCTAACACCTCCGCTTAGTTAACCAGAGAAGCCAGATATACATGGTTAACCCAAGTTTGGGGCTACATCCACCAACTGCTTCACCTCTTTATTATTCATTAAAATATTACATTCATTCACTCATGTGCACTAAGACACAGAGTCGAGCTTTGCACCAAATAGGAGATCTGTGCACTAAGCATCATATCCTTCTTCCAAAAATAAGTCAAGGCACATAGCCAACTCTCAATCAAGCACAAATCCTGAACACACATACATTCCTTTGCACAAATAAACTTTGTTCACACATAACTATATTCACTTCGCTAACTCTTTCTACAATACATACTTATTTATTTATATTTTACAACCCCTTACAATAAGGCCTAATCATGGGAAAACCCCATGGGTCAACATCCCATAAACCCATTACAAAAAACCTAGAGGACCCTTTACTGGGTCCACTTAACCCTCAAAATTGGTGAGATCCATGATCTCAACTCCACCTGGGCACTCCTTCCTCGACCAACATGTCGAATTCCAAAAGTGGGTCAAAGTTGACCAAAGTTTCCCCAAAACTTGGTCAAGGGCCAATACTAAATAAATGTACAGATATATATTGGATATCCAATAATATAAAAGAAATGTATCAGAGATGCAACCATAAACACAGAGATACAGTAATACACAATTTTCTATTAATGAGCAAAAATGTACAAAGACTATAAAATTCAGAGTGAAAGACTCGCTAGAATGGTGGCATCTTATCTATGAGAAGATATGTGATGGCTACTCACATTCAAAATAATATCATCATTACAATGAGCCTCCAAAGGCCCTTTTAACATAAGTAAAATCCAAAACCCTAACCCCATAAGATGAAAATCCAAAAGGTTTGTGGGCCTCGATGGGGGTAGTTGATACGTTAACTTCCCGAGGGCATAACTTTTGCATACGATCTCTATTTGGGGTACTCGATACATCATTGGAAAGGTCTAACCGAGAATAATGGTTTTCGACTATACTAGGTTAAGGACTTAGGTAGTCACTTGGGCCCTAAATCCTCAAAAAACCTCGTTTAGGGCCTGAAAATATCCCCAGAAGTTTGGAACCTGAAAAACTACAGAAACATTGCCAAGATGGAAAACTATTTTTTGAGCCTATGGAATAGGTGGGTGGCCATCGATATCCACCATTGAAAATGTCTAACCGAGAAGAATGATTTTCGACTAGACTAGATTAGGGCCTTTGGCAGTCACCTGGGCCCCAAATCCCCAAAAAACCTCATTTAGGGCCTCAAAACGGCCCCACAAGTTTGGAACCCAAAAAACTGTCAAAAAACTGCCAAGATGGAAAATTGTTTTTTGAGCCCGTGGAATAGGTGGATGGTCATCGATATCCACCTTGATCAATCCTCCCTCCTTGGGAAGCAATGGTATCGATTGTGTTGAGTTCCCAGGGGAGAAGGGGAAGTGTTTGCTAAATCTAAATCTTGGTGAGTTGCTTTCTTTACTGGAGAAGTTGCGTTGATTAGCTTGTTGAAGGCTGTCATGAACCTGTGGCTGGAAGGGTTGGACCTTTTTAACCAGTCTGGTTACATGAGATGATTGTGTGTGGAAAGAATCGTTTCACTTTGTTGTAATATTGTTGATCTGCTTTTGTTGGATAGAAGGTGTTTGTACCAAGGCTCCAATGGTTGCAGTGTCCATCTATGCAGCTTTTGAACATATTGTGAAGAATTTGAATATTGTAGTATGAGATACTACCTCATGGCATTGTTTAGGTGGGAAAATAGTTGAATCTATCTCTGGTATTTTGTAGAGATGACCCCCCCAAAGTAACAGTGACACTACGGGGTTGAGACTCATAAACAACATGGAGCTTACACATATATGGTTGGCCCAAGATAACATCATAGAAATCCAATGGGGAAACATCACATAATACCTCATCCTTGAATGGTTGGATGTCGTAGGACAATCGACACTACTAGCTGACATGGATATCTCCTCCTTGGTGAAGCTACCCTATTTTGTATGGTTACGGGTGCAGTGTTGTCGACAATCCCAATTGTTTGAAGACCTCTGCTGAGATGGCATTCTTCTGGCTTTTTCTATCAACAATAAAATGCAGTGAATTCCCCTTCACCCACATATGTGAATGAAAAATAATATTCCCCTCTTCAGTATCTGTTGGTTCTTCTAGTTGAATTGTTGTGGTTGTGACAATACTAGTGGGATCTACGTCGATGATCTGTCTTCTATTAGTATTTTCATAATCATATTCTAAATCAAGGTTCAACTCCTTGTCTTTGATCTTGGCCACCAATGACTATTTTGAGCAACATTCATCGATGTTGTGCCAGGGTCTTTTGTGGAAATCACATGTACTGGTCTTCATAGTTTCCAACAGGGTAATATTTTTCCTTTACCGCATCCACAAAAAAATACCAAGTGGGATTGGCCCCATATATTCCAGACTCCTTTGTGGAACTTTTCTCCTAGTAAGCTTCCCACCAATGTTTGACATGGGGGAGATCCTTAAGGAGTGCGAAGGTGATATTTTCCCTGTCAAAGAAATTATGAACAGATAAATAACCATATAGAAAATTTAACCGTTTTTCTAGGGAATCTGCATCTATTTGTCCTTCAAATACGGGAATATAAAAATTAACTTGTACCTTGAAATGCGAGGTGCCTCCAAAGTGGTCTCTTGATGAAGACGCGTCGGTTTTTATCGATGGGCGTTGAAGGATGTGGGAAAAATTATCCATCATTTTGTCCCTCTATCACATGACAGCTTGCTCAAGCAACAGATTTATAGAATCTTTGGCTCCTTAATTTTTATTTTCTTCTTCCATGGAGGGTTTCTTGGGTGTGTGAGAGTGGTTTACCTTGAGACAAGATTGATACCCAACTTGCTATACTCGGACCTCATCGGGGACATGAACTGAAAAACGATCAAGAGCAGGCTGCTCTGATACCACTTATCCAGATTATTTTTGGCATGAAATGAGAGTGGAGATATACTAAATAAATGTACAGAGATATCTCGGATTTCTAGTAATATAACATAAATGTAGCAGAGATGAAACCATAAACACATAGATATAGTAATACACAATTTTTTATTAATGAGAGAAAATGTACAAAGACTGTAAAAATACAAGGTGAAAGACTCGCTAGAATGGTGGCAGTTTATCTCTGAGAAGATATGTGGCGGCTACTCGCATTCGCAATAAGATCATCATTACAATGAGGCTCCAAAGGAATTTTTAACATAAGTAGAATCCAAAACCCTAACCCTGGAAGATGAAAAGACAAAAAGTTTGCAGGCCTCGATGGGGGTAGTTGATACGTCAACTTCCTGGGGCCGTAACTTTTGAATATGATCTCTGTTTTGGGTGCTCGATACACCATTGGAAAGGTCCAACCGAAAAGAATGATTTTTAAATATCACAGGTTAGTGCCTTAAAAAATCACCTGGGCCCCAAATCTTGAAAAAACCTTGTTTAGGGCCTAAAAATGGCCCCGAAAGTTTGGAGCCTAAAAAAGTGCCAAAAACCTGCCAAGATGGAAAACTGTTTGTCAAGCTCGTGGAATAGGTGGGTGGCCACTGATATCCACCTGGATCAATAATCCCAAAGAGAAATAATCTTGTATCTTTTTCTCTATCTCATGTAATTTATCTTTGTACATATTGATTTTTCTTTTCCACCTATTTTCATAAGTGAGGTAGAGAGAAAACCGCTTATTTTTTATTTTATTGATGACTTTTTGATGTCTCTCTCAAACAATAACCCCTATATCAAAGATATTATCTTACATTATCCACCTAGGAAAGTTTGGTTTTAGTTGAAGGAAGGCATATGTAGTGGTCAAAATATCATCAAGGATGTTGTTTATGATTTGTTCAATATTTACCATATCTCCTTCATCAATTTTCTTGAGTGGTTTTTCCTCTGTTTCTATTGTTGGTAACAAAGTATTTATCACGTGACTTCTATCTCTCTTTAATTTTATAACTTTATTTTCAACCTTTTATTTTCATTTTCAATCTCATATTCTCCTAGAATATCTTCAAATAACCAAGATTATAAGTTTTGAATGAAGGAAAGATAGGAGCCATGCCTTTCCTTTTCTTTCTTTGTTCACTATCAATCCATGGTTGGATGATTGCATCCATACTTCCTCCAAGTGCTGTTTATTCTAATGAATGAACAAGCATATATTTTTCAAATTCTTTTGTATTTTTTTTCCAAAATAATCCATGAATTTTACCTCAAGTTCCTTCTTTGTATCATCAATATTAGGCATATATTCATTTTTATCATTTATGTGGAATTACCCTATGTCACCTCTTTGCATTCATCCTCGGCCTCCTCTATAGATTCATCATTAGGCTCATATCTATAATATGATAATGCAATTACTATGTGATCCTCATGTGATCTAATTCGAAATTTTGAAACCCTCGATTCATTTTTCATATTACTACAGGATCATCCCAATATTGTATCTTTATTACTTTGCCCTTTGACCAAGTTGTTATAGGTTTGGTGCATACCTTATTTCTCACAAATCATGTTCTCGGTATTGGATATTTATGGGGTATGTAGTATATCATCTAATGCATCTCTCCACCAAACATCTTGGATAATCATTTCCTATATTTCAAGATACGATCAAATCATCATCAAGACCTATTTTGAATAATGTGATATGAATACTCCATTAATTTATCCTCATTATAATTATGGTGGTAAATGCATTGATGGAAAATTGTGATGGAAGGTTGAGGTGTCATCATTGTTTTTTCTTGTATAAATGACCTTTGTTGAATTAGATTTCTTTGGTAATCCCATCTTCACAAGTTTTGACAATGCACACTCTCACAAAGAATACTCTGTTCTGTTGCACACTAGTTATTTTATTTGATCGTTATGATGAAATGGTAACAAGGATCACCAATCAACATTGATATTAAACCAATTGTTTTATGATTACATTATTCATACGTATGATATCATGACTACAATTGCTACAAGATTTCCAATTTTGTAGCAAATGTTGAAGATATGTTTAAGGTATTTTAAATAAAAAATTAATTGAGGATTGTTGTAGTAATAAAATAGTTCAATCTCTTTTAATTATTTTTTGCATAGGATTGTGAAAGAAATGTGGAAAATAGGTTGTAATTCAAACATTTTAAGGTCAAATATACATAGGTCAAGACCTTAGATATCCATTTTATTTTATATTTTAACTCATATTGATAACATTAATCTATTATGTCCATTGAATGTATCTTGGGTGGTTGGAAGGAATGGTTTTTACCCTCCCCACCAAGGTTCAATTTCTTGTAAGTGACATGTGATGCCCTTAAATGTGTCTATATGATTCTCTTGATGTTGAGCCCCCAATATTATGAAAATGCTCAGCCTCCCCACGATCTCTCGCAAATTTTTTTTTTTTTTGGG
>JZKD02S0536217.1:6809-17644 GCA_000966675.3 Picea glauca
AAGGGAAATTCGTATGCATAATAGAGACAAGTTTTACATGCATTTTTTGGATAGTGAGGGAGGAGCGAAGTGCTGGAAAGAGAACCAACCATGTTATTCTTGAAGGAAACCATTGTTTGGCTATTTTTTATGCTTAGGAAGAGGCTTGTGTACCTGTAATCACATTGTAAGCCTGTAAAGAATTTTTCTGTTGAGGAAATATCTCAAAAGCCTTGTGAAGGCTATTCTGAGAACTCTTAGAGTATATTGGAGGATTCCTAGTCAACGAAGTGCATTGGAGCCTTGGAAGGAAGTGGGAAGGTCCGGTGGATTGTGTATAATGAAGGGGGATCCCATTTGGGCTGTGCAAGTTGTGGGGGAATATATCGTAACCTAAGTTTTGGGGCTATTATGAGTGGATAATGGACAATTAAGAGGGACAAATCTCCTTATGTACTCATATCCTTAGCTCATGGGTGGCCTACTCTTGAAATAAATGATCAACAATTCCTATGGCTGGGAGGTTCATTCTTCATATGCAACTAGTTGGTTAACTATTAAAAGATAAGTGTTATTTTGTTTTACTATGTTTATTCTATTGTGAAAATGGTTTATATGAATGTTGTGTGTGTTTTTTTTACTTGAACAATTGCATTCATATTTTAATATATGATGTTAGATGCATTAGAATTATGGTATCAATAAAATGGTTAAATTTGCGTGTGATATGTAGCTAGTAAGATACAATAAATTAATACGTAGAAAATATATTGATTTAATGTGTTTTCCGCACGTAATGTTCCTCAGTTCAACTGGGGTATGTTACAATAAGGGGTCCATATCTGACCATTCCTCCATTGGAACATCTATCACTGAATGTCGTGACAAAGGGTATCATCTCTGACAATCCATATTTAACACACATGTCCCTACATCCTTGATCTAGATCAACAACCTAGATCAATTGTGGAGTTTGAATTTTTCGATCGTTAACACTACCTCTTGCCTATGAAAATAACTTATTGATTAGGGAACATGTGTCACCCCAAAAAAAATTGTGGAGTAATTTTTACCATTCCAAATACCACTCCTTCTCCCTCCACAAATCACTTACCGTTGTTTATTGATCAACTCGTTGTTGCAACGTTAGAGCCCGCCTCTTGGCCACCACCTATTCACTCACAATACAAATGGAACCATATGAAACATTCACATCACCTTTCTAGTTCATGTCACAAGAATGATTCGATATCAAATGTATGGGGTCCATGTCATATTTTTTTGCTATGTCTTAATTCCCTCCATAAATAAAGAATACCCATAGGCATATGTGTGTGTGTGTGTGGAAATTAAGCACATAGTTTCCATGGTTCCCTTTGAATCAACTCTGATATGCCTACCACCTATTACTTAGAATCCACATGGTTCCTCCATGTTGGATTTTGACACACAACCAAATTTTTGCACCTCATCCAAAATTGGGAAATTTAATCAATTTTGTAATTTCCCCCCAAATTTTTACATGGGTTGAACTTGAAATTTCATCAATTTGTCTTTGTAGCACTTCCATACTAGCATATAACTCTGTTATCACACCATCTAGGAAAAATTCAAAAGAAAAAAACTTCTCAAGGGAAAACCTTATACACCACTTTCCCATTATTCTCCATGAGACATTTTTCAAACACATAATCTACGAACTGCATTGTTCCCAATTTTCATTAAGACATTTTGTCAAACACTTTACAAGAAAATTGCAATCTCTTCATATACAAGATAATTTATATCCAATATGGCCCTTATGTTGTAACTTGTAGCTTTAATACCACTCTATAACATACCTTGAACCCTTTATCCTCTATTGAGGCTATGGGGTACTCCATAACCACCAATTCCACTCCAAAGTTGTTTCATTGATACTTTTCATCATTGTTCTGCTATTAATTAATTGATGCATGTAAGAATGATAATTCATACTTATGAAAACATCATTAAATCATTCAATGGAGAATGAAACGATAGTTACAAATTCACACTTAACATGTAAACATAGCTGAATAAACTAGAAACTAATTCAATTCATAACATAAACAAAATTAATTCAACATATTTATAAATAAATCACAAACAATTATCTTTATAGAAATTAACTACCAATTGGTTGCAAAAGAGGTACGTCCCACTCAACCATTAGTTCTTTGTTGCACCTAATCTCTATGTGTTGGTGTTTTGTTCCACACTTACATGCATCCTTATTAACACCAGGGAGTTTAGACCCAGGGTCCGTCCAGAGTTGACCAACAAAAACCCTAGAGAATCAACATATCAATCCTTATCTAAGGTTGAGGAAGGTCTCACTCGATATGTAGAGAGGATCACATAGACCATAAGTTCTTGTGTCAGGTATGAAGGACTAAAAAAACTAGGATCCATCTGGGATGACATTCACACATTCCATATCCAGTGGATTATTTTTGTTAATAGGTAAAACAATACACACACATATCCAAATAACACATGATAGATGCACAATAGATCATAATTTCCACAAATTAATATTACTTTGACTCCATTCAACACAAACATACAATAAACAAACTATATTCGACAACAACAAAGTCATAAATATCTTCTGATATATTCCTCAGAAATACAACATAATGTGCAATGCACATCCTTTTTAGACTTCAGACATATGACATACTTAGACTTATATTCATAAGAATTACAAAATTACAAAAAATCTCAGAGTGAGCTTGATTCTAACAACTCAATGGATCTCATCTAACCATATAACTCTATCTTTGATGTTGTTTCTTCCATTTATAGTTTTTTCTGCTCGGGAGCTTTGCCTCTTTCTTCTCTGCTCCACTTTCTTGACTAACAAACTACCTTGCACGCTTCTGGAATGTTCCTCCAGTCCATGTAGCCTTATGTAATCAAGGAAATATTAGCCACCTCTCCATCTCTCCTTTTGTAAACTCCACATTCCCTTGTGTTGTTGGCATTAATCATTGAGAATATTTCTCGGTGATTCCTTTCCTAATTCCAGCATGAATCTTCTTGATTTTTGGAAACCTAGACTAGTGCACACTTGGTAGAATTCAATCTTGGTGTGCAATATCAAAGCTCGATCCAACAAACACTTCTTGTTATTATTTGTGCATTATATTAGGCACAAAAAAAACTTAGAATGAGCATGTAGAAAACTTGGAATGAGCACACACAACTTTGTTTGTGCGTGCATGTGAAATGAACCCTAAACTTTGGGTGCCAATAGGCCCCCACCACTATTACTTGTCTCATCCTCAAGCCAACAACTTCATGGAATGCCCATCTCAACGGATGATGCAGTTCTTTTGATTTCCTGCACGAACTCCTTAAGTTGGTGCTCAGGGTAATTAAAGTATCCCTGGAGCTCCTGTGTAAGCTAAACAATCACCTCAACTTTCATGGTTGTGACCTGAGAGGTTGTCAGGTCTATGCCATTGAGTTTCTAAATGAGAGGGTCAACAATAGCTTGTGCATCGAATAGATACATAAACAAGGTCAAGGCCTTATCGTCCACAACAATGATCATCTCAGATATATTTTGTTGCTCAACCTGAGCTGTAATGTTTTCCTTTGTTTTTTGGAAATGGATAGCATCGCAATGACACACTTTTTAGGGAGTAACAAAGACATATCTCTCTTTTTTTGGGAGACCTATAATTCATTTTCTCAAACTCAATCATAGATCGTAGTTACCTCTGCAAAACCCTATAAATAATCCCACAAATTAAAACTTTGAGTAACCAATGTGGAAAATTCCTAGGCACGAAGTTGGACATCCTGGACGACTGCTTCAGAATGCACAATATTTCATTGTAGCTTTGTCTCCTCCGACGTTACCTGTTGAATATGTGCACAAATTTTGAGATTTTGGGATTGTAGGACATGAATGCGGTCGACAACCACTATCATTTTTTGCAGGGCCTAAAGTTATGGTTGTACTTGTTCCTGCTAATAAACCTGAGATTAGGCCTTGTTAATAGTAGTGACTGTTTCGATATGATCGATGAGGAAAACCACAAATTGGCCCTAATATTTTGAATGCACAACCACTTTGGCAATGTGTAATTCTTGTAAATTTTCCTGGGCCTATTCAACTTCCTGAAATGTGTGAGATTCCTGTTGTAATTGGGATCTCGTGGCAGCATGAATAGAAATTTATTTTTCATATTGAAGAGGAAACTAAACCTGATCGCGGCTGATAGTTTGTTGGCGTTCCCCTAGTTTATGGACAATGGTATTGATAAATATTTGGAGTTAATATGTAGGGACATGTGATAAGTCTAGTTCTATCCTCACCGAGATGGAAGGGATCACTATGAGTGGATCGACACTCAACACTTTGCATGGATTGGATTCCAGAACATCGATGGTTGGATTAGCCGAGGGTGGGGATTCTGGTAGGGATGACATAGTGAATTGTTGGCCAAGAATATGAATCTTTCACATCATGTCATTTTGGGAGGCTTGTTGTTTGGCCAACTACATGTAAATCTCCTTTATTATTTTTGTGACTTTCTAGTTTGAGTAGGGGAACCTCCCTCAGTTTTCTTTTGGGATGTTGTACCTTGGTGTTTTTTGGTAACAGACTAGGGTTTGGAGCGGGTTGAGGGAAATGTATCGTATTCTTAAATAGGGTTTTTTTGTGGTGGAGATGAGAGATATATTTTAGAACCGAATTCAATGTCAATATGAGTTGTGGCCTGAGTTTGGGATGCCCACTTTCACTTTTTCGTAGCTACAATTTCTGCGTATGACCCACTAGAAAATTTACATGTGTTCAACTAAGTTGGGAGACTCTGTATGTGTGGGCTCATTTGCATTGTCATCTAAATTAGTCATGACTTGATGTTGTTCATGGAAATTCTTTGTCCATAGTTCAAATTTAGATTGCACCTCTAAGAAAGGAGGTTGTTACTTGGTCGACCAATTTTAGACTCCCTCTATGATATCTCTCTCTGTAATACAAAAGGGGAGCATTTATTTCATCTTGCATGTAGCTGCGTAGGGGAATATTACCACATTATGGAAATTACATGTAAATTGAATATGATGATTATACATAAAGAAGATGTGGGATGGAATGCATGCTCTCTTAGTAGAATCATTGATCAATTGTGTGTACCATTGACATAAGGATTTAGAAAGTGTAGCATGGTCCTCGACAGTCTTCGAATTATGGAGTGGTAAGAACTGGGGAGAAATAAATGAGGGAGCATTTTCCATGTCAATTTCAAAGTTAGGAGGTGGGTGCCAAAGTACCATACCAAGTAATAGGGGGACCCAATAGTAATGAAATTCATTTCCCTCATCTTGAGTGTTTAGACAGTCAGTGATGGAATCTTTGAATAAATAAGGGGCCCAAGACATTTGAATTCCATCAATGCAACACTTTGCTATGAGAACAACCTCGATAGTTCATTCATCATTTCAACATTTACAAATAAGATTGCATGCAAGTAACTAGGTAGAAAACCTAACATTTGAATTTTTAATTTTGGGGATTAGAACCCCGCACTTTCCCCTACATGTTCCATATTTGGAACAAACTTCCTCCTGCGGTGCATCCTTTTCCTTGAGGTGACTTTTCAGGTATTCACCAGAAGTGGGTAGGATGGAGACTTTGTGTATAATTTCCTGGTCAATAAGATATGGATGGTCTGGCCAAAGACACCCCCCATGCACTTAGGTGAGGAAGAAATGAACACATGATTGAATGGCCTAGGCTCGAATGAAATGCAGGCATTTAAGAAGGGAGAGAATTCCAATTTTCTCCAAGGGTATTTCCCACTCCTACATCACCATTTTGGTCTGTCCATCTTCACGTTGGATGAACTTTATGTATCTGTCAACCTAAAGCTCAGGGAATCAATGGGGGTCTCAGATGTTATAATTGACATACTTGAGAAGGGACACCTTTCCGAATGTAGGGATTTTGAGAAATACACCATAGGGTAGCACCAAATCAAGAATAGATTGTTATTTCATGGTATTAGCCTTGGGACGTGCCTTAGTTTTTCTCGACGATACCATAGTAGGAATGGTAGTAAGGAGGAAGGAGTGTTAAAGGATGAGTGGGATACTAGAACCAACAAAATATTTACTGTAAGGAAGTGAAGGAGGTATTCAAAATACAAGGAAGAGGTAAGGAAGTGGAGTGTTGTGTTTCTTCATAACATAATGAAATCATAATGACACTTTTCTAGTAATGCATGAAAATTTATTGTCCCATCGTTTCATTGAGTTGGCTGGTACCATGTCCCTTTCTGTCCACTAGGTTTTTCGTGATGGAAGTTGATCATCCATTATCGCATTAATTCCAAGATTTTTTCAAAATCCTGTAATTAATTGCATCTTTATTCTAGATCTAGAAAATCATCTTTCTTCTAGCGGTGTTAATGAACTTATATTCTTGAAATTGGATGAAGTTGATGTGTTAGAACTAATTTTCATCTTGACCATTATGATCACAATTGTTTTTTTCCGCCAACAAATATTCAAAATTAGTGATGACTTAGAAGGCACCACATATGTGTGAGTTTTATTCTCTAGGGGGTGCCACACATGTTCATATGCACCCTAATGAGATTCTACTAGCGGCTTTGATGGATGCAGTGATCCCAGGTGGGTCACAACATATCCTCATGCAGGCACAATTGGTTAGATTATGCTCGGGGGGTACGGGGATGGGATCAACTAGTTCTGGTAAGATCCATTGACTAACTAGTTATGCTACAATTATTTTTGAGTCATATTTGTTCTTAGAGGGGTTGGGAAAGAGTCGTGCAGAGAAAAATTATTCATGGGGTCTTGAGAGTCGCCTGACCTTCCTAGTGTAGAATCAAGGAACTGGGGATATAGGGTGTTTCTTAGGTAGCATGTGCTAGACATTCATATACAGACTGCACATATTGCACTTCTACTCATCTATCCAATTCCTTTCACAAAGTAAAGTGTATCGACAAATTTATACATCTGGTCTAAATATTTCTCACATGGATTCTTTAACAACTTCCCATTCACGATAAGGTTCTCAGTGCACCGCCCACCATCGCGCAAGAATTCCTATAAGAACTATATTAATTACACAAGCCCTATGATGTTTGGGAAAATGTTGTATCCAGGAAATAAATGTGTCCATCGGTTTTGAGCCATCATAATGATAGGATTAAAATTATTCCTTGTGCTCCTCTATGGAGATATGCGCATACCTTCTTATGGAGACCTCATACATCATATGCTTCCACCTTTCCATGGCATCCTCATAATCTGTGTTGTGAGACTTGACACTTCTCCATGTTAATTCTCCATATATGGTGGGTTGATGTAATCCTCCCTATGCCCTGTGACCTTATATATATTTTCAATAACTGAGCTCTGCCACTACTAGATATTCAAAAATTTGCGACGAACTATTTGTGATGAAAGTATCCTTTCGTTGCAAAATAGAAGATATATATATTTTTTTAACAATCCATCCTACATTCGTCTCTCTTGCAATGAAAGCATCCTTTCATATCGAGAGCGACGATAGTAGACTATCGCCACTTTAGAGATGAAAGGATGCTTTCATCGCAAGAGAGATGATCAAATGATGATCATTGCAATGTTCAAACAATCACCTAGGTATTTGACAAAGTCAACATTGACTTAGTCAATGATCATTGGAATTGCGACGAAAAAAAATACAAATATTTTTCAATTTAGAAATGTTGCGACAATCTTGCTATAACAATGACAGTTCAGAAAGTGTGTATGGTTTTCTTATCAAGCGAAAAATAGATTTATTTTTATATGTACATTTCATTAGAAAAATATTATAGATATTCTATTACACCACTCAATTTTTATTTATTTTTATGCCTGGCGGAATCAGCAACTAGTTGGGCACGTGCTCACATTACATGTGGCCGTGTTATCCAACTGCTACCACTATAACCTCCAAGTGTGCCCACGATGCCCCTTACGTGGCACACATTGTAAGTCGGGGGGAGTTSAACTCGAAACCTCATGGAACTTYATTTTCAYGACACTTGCCAATTGAGCTGCCCCCTCRTGGGCATTACACCACTCAATTTTATAAGATAATCATCATTGTATTTTTGTGAGAAAGAATGTCAGAAAATATTAGAGGTTGGAAAAAAAGTATAGATGGTGAAAATGGTGATGYTATATGTTATTTCCCTTGCAAAACATTTCGCACTACAAGTCCCGTAATAATTTTAATAGCAACAACTAAAAAACATTGTAGGAAATATGGGCACAATGATGGGGGATCAAATGAATATTGTCCCGTGGTAATTAGCTATATATTCATTATTTGTTTTTATATTGATTGAATATATATATATATATTGTCTTAATATTTTTTATCCACACTAATTTTGCATGATTGTTTGTAATTATAAAGTTAGAGTTGCCCCCTAACTTTCTACAGAATGCACCAAGTAGTAGTAGAAACGATATTGTACAAGCTGATGAACATGAAGTGAATGAGGGTCCCATGGAAGAAGATGATGGGACAAATAAAATGATCCAATATTTTTTCACTCAGCCTGATGAGGATGGGGACAGTGATGGTATTTATGATGAAATTCTATTAGAAAAGGAAAATAAACAACTTTATCAAGGATCAATAGAAAATCTTCTCTTTGCTACATTGTTTCTTGTGAACTTAAAGGTTATGAATCATTTTTTGAACTCTTGTATGACACATATCCTAAATCATATAATATGTTTCATCTCATATACATAAATGTTGACTTTTTTCTTTTTTTTTAGTGTTAATTAATGTGTAAAATAAGAATGCAATAATTATGATTAATTTCTTTACATCAACTAGTTATTTTTTATGTTGTAGATTGCTAGGTTAATTTTTGTTACCATTGTCAAATATTTTACCTCACACATATCGATATTTTCATGCCATTATGAAAGACATTGGAATGGAGCATCAAGCTATAGATGCATGTCCTAATGATCATATTAGATATTATGGACAACATGCGTCGAAAATATAATGCCCACAATGTCATATCCGTAGATATCAAACTGATCAAGTAACGAAAAGGGTGCCTCGAAAGGTTCTCCGTCATATTCCCATAATTCCACATTTGCAGGGTGTGAAAGAATAACATAATTTATGGATTATCGTGCATGGAATAGAAGTGGAGATGGTGTTCTTCTAATTCCTATAGATGGTTATGCATTTAGGGAAATTGAAGAAAAATGGGAAGATTTCAAAGATGAACCTCATAATGTTAGGCTTTCATTGGTAGTTGATGGTGTTAATCCATTCGAAGAGATTAGGTCTATTTACTCAGTGTGGCCTATTTTTGTTATCAACATTAACATTCCTCCTGGGATGTCAATAATGAGGGAGCACATAATGTTGACAATGATTGTTCCAGGTATTTGTTTACATTAATTTTTTGAATGTAAAATTTTCATTTGTTTCATTTTTTGCATAATATCTTTTATTTATTTATTTACTTATATACATATCATGGTAGCAATTATATGTATTTTCAAAAAATTAGATAAGTACCAAGTTAAAGACATGAATGTATATATCGGGCCTCTTATCGACAAGATACTAAAGTTATGGACCATCATTACTATGTATGATATCTGTAAACCAATCGGGAGAAGAAATTTCAATTTTGTAGAGTACTTGTATGGACAATTCATGACGCCCTAGGACTAAAACATTTTTGTGGTATGTATCATTTTTTTTCTCTTTAATACTATATAATTTTTTAAATATATCATGCACATTTTTTAAACAATCCCATCGTGACATTAATCCATCCGTTGCAGGTCTTCAAACAAAGGGTAAATTTGCATGTCCAATTTGTGGTCCTAAGATGAAGTATAATCATTCAAATTTTTTAGGAAAGGTGGTGTTTGATGAGTATAGGCACCTCCTCCTAAGAACCATAGGTATCATACTACTTAAAAATATCTTTTCAATGGGAAATAAGAGACTAGATTAAAACCATGAAGAATGACACCTCCCCTATGGAAGTTGGAATATAATAGAAATCTTCAAGGTACACAATTTATTTATGTATCGTATATGTAATGTTTTGAATTTTTATTTTAATTATTAAATTTATTTTACTGTATTTGATAATTATTTTTGTGATTTATTTTATGTTTCATGAAGGCCACAATCATGAAGGTATTAATAATGGGCTTCCACGAGGAATGAAATGTTATCCCACTCAATTCATGAGGTTTCCCTACTACGAGGAGCTAAAAATAGCTCATTTGTTTGATATAATGCATATTGGGAATAATGTGACAGAAACGTTACGACGAATCATA
This sequence comes from Picea glauca, assembly GCA_000966675.3. NCBI lineage: Eukaryota > Viridiplantae > Streptophyta > Pinopsida > Pinales > Pinaceae > Picea > Picea glauca. Next base: position 17,169 of record JZKD02S0536217.1, read on the forward strand.
GATGGTAGGAGGGATAAAGAAAAAATTGTCAAATTTTGTACTAACATTCAAGAAGCCAATCATGCAATGTGACGTGTGATCCAATCAAATAGCGATGGAGACCAAAATAAGCTTCCATGGTTATTAACAGAGCAATAAAGAAATGATGTAAAAGAGGTCATTCAAATAATTAAATTTCCCACAGGTTTTGCTTCAAACATAAATAATATCTTAATGAAGAAAGGTGAATTTGGTGGGGGTAAAAACACATGATGAGCATACCTTCATTGAGGTAATAATTTTGGTTTACATATTTATATATTGGCCGTATACATCTTTTAATATTTTTTTCAATTTTTTTTGTCTACTTTCGAAACAAATAATGATTCATTTTTATTGTTACAGTATGTTCTACCACTATGTCTCCCAAATGACTTTGACAAAAACATAAAACAAGTTATATATGATATTGGAAAATACAAGAGGTAAGTAGCTGC
>JZKD02S0536217.1:35971-48986 GCA_000966675.3 Picea glauca
ATCCCGCTAGCTGACAAAGACTACCTGATCTCAGAGACCAGGTGCGAATTTGACTTTATCAGATTTCATTCATGGTTTAGGAACACTTTCCTGGATCAAAGTGACGAGATTGAGCTCTGGGAGTCCAATCTCCCCCTGTATTTGTTTCCCCAAATCCACCATTTTCCCGAGTTCGCCCTCAAGTGCCAGGCGCATTACCTCCCTGATCAGAGAGCCATTGTTTCATCATCTGGAGAAACCCTTTTCACTATCACACTTGAGGCCATTGACCAAATAATGTAAATATCCAGAGCCGAATCCCCCTCTCCTTTTACCATTGAATTTCTAACTGAAATGTACCAGAATCTGTCTTTTCCCCAGAGAGCGTAGATTTTTGAACTTTTTCTCCCACAGGATGCCCAATTCCCCAAGAAAAATCCCCCTTACCATTCCTCCATGTTTTCAGAAAAAGGTAACCAAATTATTTCATCGTTATGTTGTTTGCTCAGTTATTTCTCAGACAAATGGGTGGACGATCCCATCTTGGGTTTCCTATCTATTTTCTCTGCTGAAGAAAAAACCACCACCCAGTTTGACTGCAAAAGTTTCGTAGCCGAGAACATGCATGAGAAGCTTTTCAAATTTCCCACAGAGGGAATGTTCTGGTATTCTTCAATACTATCTTACATGCTCATATTATTTCCAGCAGATAAGTTTCCTTTCCCCATGTAGAAAATGGACTAGGATGACAAACCACAGCCTGTCACTTCTTGGACCTCGCTACTCAAAAAAAACTCCACATAATTTAATTTCAAACAATTTATTGAGCAATTTTACCACCCAGTGGTGAGAATGCTTAGCGGTAGACAAGAGCCAAGGATAAATGAGGAGATCCAAAGAATTTTATGCCTCTTAGACCTCGCCAAGACTGGAGACTAGTATTTGTATCAGAATCACATGAAAATCAAAATTTATGGATGTGAGCTGGCTCATTATAAACTTCCCAGATATGTTCCTATTAGGATATTTTCCTTGGAATACATCAGGAAAATGATAAATTCATATGAAATACATTTTGTAGCCTTGAAGAAGAAAAAACAGTTGAGAATTAAAGGGAAGATAGGATCCTTTATCTGCAACAGTCAAGCTGTTGGGGAAGAGGCAGAAAATCTATTGAAGGAGATGAAGTTTGGCACTAGTTTCCTTTGGCACTATGATCAAGTGGAATTATTGCAGATATGACATTGAAGAAAAAAAGTTCCCCAATATGCTCATGCACTCAAACCAGAGATCGAGAAATTTGCGAATGAAACAGAGTGGGAGGCCAACACTTTGGAAGACACAAAATTGCAGCCTCCTCTGGCTTTCATCTCACAAATCAGTACACCACAAATACCCAAAGAGAAAATACTAAGGAAGGATGTCTCACATTCAATCACTGAAGTTTCATCGAAAGAGTTCCAGGTTTACAAAAAAAGGCCCAAGATCAGTCACACAATTGGAAAGTCTGGAGAGGAAGAGACACAGTCTACCACAGTGGTCGAAGGAGAGCAGTCATCATTTTTCTCTAGCAGCCATCAGATCATGTCTATTTATTCATCCAAGAAGTAGACTGACACCTCATTGATCAATAAACCAACTCAAGGGGTTGCAAAGTTGAGTATTTTTGAGAAATACAATATGATTAAGAAGAAAAATGAGAGGTTGGCCAACAACACTTATGCTCAATTTTGGAAGAAAACATCAACAACACAACATAGGCTGCTCTCTTCTTTCAACACAGAGAAGGGGAGAATGTACATGGCCTTTCTGCAGGCACAAGTACCTCATCCAAAGGAAATCACTGACTACAAAAGATACACACTTGAATTTGATGCTAAGGCTATACATCCAACTGACTAGATGGATCTTCATAGGCAGAATGGAGAGATAGTTTTCTCAACATTGGCCAATGCTTCCACTACTGCTGCAAAATTACAGGTTTCTCTGAACAATGTTTAGACCCAATTAAAGCTGGAGAAAATATCTTCTTTTGCAAAGGATAACATGATTAGGTATTTGGAATAATTGGTGCTCAAAATTGGGTATGACCCCTCAAATGTGAAAACAACTGAAGAAATTCTCAAGAAAGAGAATGTTGATATAACATCTCTGAGGAAGCAACTAAAATTTCTAGCTACAGAAGACTCACAGGCCAAAGAAATGGCTGAGACAATGGATGTGAGGGAGGATATGTTAAAGTTGATCATGGAACAAAATGCACAAATAAAAGAGATGGAAGTAGAGATGGAAAGGTTGGTAAAGGAGAAGGAGCAGGTAACACCTGTGGAAGTCATCCCACTGAGTGTAGTCCCCCTCACAGGAGTTAGCACAGTGACAACATTAGTCACCACCACTGCAAAAATTCCTTCAGCCACCCCAGTGGAAGTTTCAGGAACATATGAAGCTTTAGCAACATAAATGGAGAAGATGACTTTGCAGGGAATAAAGATCAAAAGATTAGAGCAGGAGATAGAGAATCTATAGAAGCTAAAATATTCTTTCCAAGCCAGTTACAATATAGAGAGACATACATCAAAAAAACTGAAGCAAGAAATTCAACAGCTGCAGAAGCAGACAGTCGTGGGAAAACCATTGGAAGAATCCAAAGAGAATATTTGGATGGATATCTCAAAATCCATAAATGAAATTTGGCCCATGGTGCAAATCATATTTGAACAACACGAGTTGGTGCTAAGGAGAAAGCAAGACATCGACAGGATCAAGGGAGAATTGGGAGAGATGCCCACATAAGCAAATGAAATCATCAGGTTTCTGAATTCGAAGACTAGGGAGGAACTGGAAGACTTGAATATTGAAGATAGAACAAAAACCATCCTTGAGGTTAAAAGAGTGCTAATCAAAAGAGGACTAATGTTGCAGCTGGAGGAGAAATCCCAGAATATGGATGTCAGAGTTCAAATATTTTTCAGCAAGATCGATACATTACAAAAGATAGGTCTTCCTGGTTTACTGGTTCTAAATGACAAGCTGATGACTCTTTCTGACTACAAGTAGAAAATTTCCACAGTGGCCAAGGAAAGTTCCAAGTTTTCTGGAATACAAAATAGTATCATAGGCAAGGCGTTTCTAGAGACTTTGCAACTGAACCTCAGTATCCAGCATGAAATCAGGTATATTTTCATCACCAAGTTGACCTTTTCCAAATATACAGAAATGGATGAAATCTACAGAAGATTTCTCAAAGTCACCATTCCCAGTCAGCAAATATGGGAGGAGATGTGCACTTTGATCAAATAAAGGGATGGGGTGTTCCACCCAAGTCAACACGTAGAGAAATAAAAGTCATGTGAATGACTAACCAACGACCTTCCCCCAAAATCGGCATGAAGAATCTGACAGATCATAAAAAATTCCTATAATTTTGTATCTTGTTGTCTAGTTAGTTAGATTTAAAATCCACCACATCTTTATCATTGATGACAGGGTTGTTTGTAAATTTTGTTATAAATACTTCAAACTTTGAAGTATTGAGGGTTGATCTTTACACCCAAGCAAGTTGTAAGCACTGTAATTTTTATCAGAGATCTACCAGTAATAAAATGACATTTCACAGGATTCCCGTGTGTTAGTTGTTGGTGATGTTTTCTTATCTTAGTTTAATGGTTCTTCCCATATTCGTAATCATTTATTTTTTCTATATCTAATCATTTAAAATGAGTTGAAGTTGTAGAATTTATCTTTGTATACTTTGTTTCTGGATTTTAAAGATCTAAATGTTTATCTTCTGATGTTATGATTAAGAAATTCTTAAATTCTTCTTGGTTATAATTGATTATCTCATATTTTTTTCTATCCATCATTTAAATTCTAAAGGATCTAACAGTTGCATTATCCTACCCTGCGAAAGCACCTTATAAAATCTATTTGTTGATATCAAACTTTATAAAACAGACCCCATAGCCCAATGGATGCATAAGCCATATTTCATCCATTTTTATAAAACAAACAACACAGTCTCATTTATTTAACTAGCCTAACATCTAAAATCTAAAATAAAGTTAGATTTGACAGAGAGATCCCTTTCTAAAACTGGAAGGGCTAGATCCCAGTTTTGAAGTGGTTGGATAAAGTTACCTCTAGTAAATTTCTTCTACATAGCGACAACCTATGGGAATTTACAAAGCGATAACAATAAGATTTACAAACAGAACTCTAAATATTGGAACCCAAAATATGGTTACAGATCAATGCATATCATAGGCTACAAATCCTGCAAATCCTAGGATTATGTTACAGTTGACTCCAACTCGGGTTTACCAGTCAATTACAAGTTGGCCTTCATTCAATATCTAGTCGGTCGTCTCATGCCCGCACTTCGACCTCTTGTTGGTTGAATTGTCGTCGATATCTTCGAMTTCAAMTTTACCTGGTCAACTTCCTTGACATTTGACTTGTYGYAGATATACCTCGACTTCAACCTGTTGTYGATCCACCTCGACTTCGACAATCAGTCGATTCACCTCAACTAGACTTTCACTRCAAAGAATATAAAAACCCCAAAATTATCCCACTTGTTATATTCTTTGYTGAAACAGGAGATTCCTCCACTTTCTCTCATAGACCTAGGAAAAAATGATCRTTKCCTCTTTGYACCAATAGAAMTTCACAACACTCATAGACTTGGTCAACGAGTCTGTTATGTTTTCCAATGTGTCTACTTTCTCCAATAGTGCCTTTTTACTTTCCACCATATCTATTACGATTTGGTATTATACATCAATGTGCTTAACATTTGAATGATAGACAGGGTTTTTTCCCAGAAATATTTCTCTTTGACTGTCGCAACTTACCTTCATAACTCTCTTCCCAAACCCGATTCCTGAACACAACCTTTGAATCCATACCACTTCTTTTATTCCATGAGTGCCACCATGTATTCAACTTCTGTTGTCGACAAGGCTATGACTATCTGTCGCTTGCTCATCCATCTTGTTGCTCCACCGACCATCTTGAAAACACATCCATTAGTCGACCTTCATCAATCCAAATCTCCAACCTAGATGGAATCGAAAAATCCATGTACATATAATTTACCACTATCACCTCCAAGTCTTCCTTGGTATCATATATCATAGTCCTTTGTGCTACACAAATACCTAAATAATCTCTTGACAACTACCCAATAATCATTTCCAGTTGTCGACATGTACTTGCTCAACACTCCCAATACATGGGGAATGTGTGGTTGAGTGCAGGCCATCACATACATTATACTACCAAAAACACTTGCATAGGGAAAATGTGCCATGTCCTCTATCTCTTCCTATTTCTTTGGACACTATTCAGTAATAAGCCTTGCTCCCACTGGAATTGGCACCTTCACCAGCTTGTAATCCTACATGTTGAATCATTTTATAACTATTTCAACATAATTTGTTTGATTCAACCATATCTTTCTAGAGGCTCAATCTCTCTTAATATCCATTCCCAGAATGAAGTTAGTTGCACCGATATCCTCCTTTATTGCATATATGTTGTTTCCAATCAACAACATGTCATCGACATACATAGATACATATATGAAACTCCCGCCTTCTTCTTTGGAACATATGTAGTGATCAATTTTTCTTCTAACAAATCCAAAAATAAGGATGTAAGTGTCAAAATTCTAGTACCACATCCTTGGTGATTGATTTAGACCATAAATGGATATTTTGAGTTTGCACACCAACTCTTGCTTTCCATTTACTAAAAATCCTTCAGGTTGTTTCATGTAGATTTATTCTTCTAGGTCCCCATGTAGGAATGTTCTCTTCACATCCATCTGTTCTATCTCATGATCGAATGCTACAACCAAAGACATAGTACTCTAATGGAATTTAGTTTTGCAACAGGGGAAAAAATATCACCAAATTTGACTCCATTGATTTGGGAATATCCTTTCACTACCAGTCGATCTTTGAACTTCTCGACTTGTCCTATGACATTCATCTTCTTCTTGAAAATCCACTTGCTACTGACGAGATTTCTTCCACTAGGTAACTTGACTAAATCCCAAGTCTCATTCTTGTACAAATATTCTATCTCTTCGACCATGGTGTCCTTTCATAGTTTACCCTTTTTTGAGTCGACTTCCTCACCGACTGACTTGGGCTCATCTTCGATGATAGTTAGCATGAATGCGGACCAAAATTCGAGAAAAATATACCTTTCGATTGATTTTCTTACTCTTTCTGACCTCCTTACCACTATATTCAATTGTTCCACCTCTTCCTCAGATTCATTCGACTCTTCTGAATCATCTTCTTCATTCCTCAGTTCAAACCGCACCGTATCAGGACAATTCTTAGTCTGAACAAATTCCTCAGGCTCATATTTACCTCCAAATTCTTTGAAGAACACATCTTGAGTGTACATTGTTCTCCTGGATGCAGGATCCCAGACCTTATATCCTTTCATCCCTTCTTTATACCTGATAAATTTACATTTGATTTCCTTCTAGTCTAGCTTGCTCCTCTTTTCCTTGGGAACATGCAAAAATGCATCACAACCAAACACTTTTTTATGTTCCACCAAAGGCTTCTTACCCGACCATACCTGATTTGGAGTCATGTCAAATAGAATTGACGAAGGAGACATATTCACCAGATATCTTGCAGTCTTGACCACATCCATTGATAATTCTTTTGTGATCCCAACACTACTTAGTATGATCCTTAACTTATCCATCAATTTTCAGTTCATTCCCTCAAAAACTCCATTTTTTTTTAGGGGTATATGGTGTGGTATTTTGGCATGATATGCCACACTACTTACATAAATGATCAAATTCCTTTCCATAGAATTCACCACCATTGTTATTCATCGACACTTTAATCCTCTTCTTTGTCTGGTTTTCCACAAGATATTTAAACTCCATAAATCTCTTGAAAGCCTCTAATTTCTTCCTCAGTAAATATATCCATGTCTTCCTGGAAAAATAATCTATGAAGGAGACATAATATAGGGATTCTGATCCAGATTCTTTTTGGCACGAAATGAGATCGGAGATATAATAAAGAAATGCACAGAGATATCACAGATATTCAATAANTTTTTACAATAAACAGGTATGCCAAAAACCCTAGATATCCAAAAACCTAACCCTAGGAGATGAAGCGCCAAAAGTCATGTGGGCCCCGTTTGGGTAAATTAGAACATCAACTTCCCGGGGTCATAACTTTTGCATACGATCTCCGTTTTAGGTGTATGATAGCTCGTTGGAAAGGTATCATCGATTAGATTAATTTTGTAGGATCAATAATTCCTTCAAATATAATTGAGAACCTCCATCTTTAAAAACCTTCATTTGGGCCCTCAAAATGGCCCCGAAAGTTAAAAACTACTAAAAATAGTAAATTGCCAAATTTGCCAGAAAACTGTTTTGAGACAGTCAGAAAAGGTGGGTGGCCATCAGTATCCACCTGGATCAGATCCACCAAGTGAAGGCATTGTAACCAGGCCAAACACATCACTATGCACCATTTATAGAATCCCATTTTCCCTTGTTTCTCCAAATGGGAACCTCACCCAACTTTGTTTCCTATATATGCAATGTTCAAAAAAGTTGACTTATAAACCACATTGAGGAAAAACTTTGACCATACCTTTTCTTTTCATAGCTCGGAGTCCTTTTTCTCCAATGTGTACCATCCTCTTGTTCCATAGCCTGGTCGAGTCAACTTCTCATGTCTTGTCGAGTCGATTTGAACTGACTTAACTCGCGTTGAGTCGAGTTGTGTGGACATTGAGTCAAGTCGAGTTGAATTTGAGTCAATTTTAGGAGAAATGATGTTTTTGCATCTAGTCAAGTCGGAATTCCCTAACAGCTTGTAAACGGTACCAATATGAACTCCTCTCATTAAGACCATCACACCTCTGACCATCTTGCACGAATCCTTTTGAAACAAAGTATGCACACCTCAAGTTTCTTGCCAAACCCATAATGTGTAGCAGACCTGGAAGGGTTCTTTTCCTCCCATCCTGCAGTGTTAGTCAGAATCTTCCCTGTTTGACAATTATGGTTGCTGATTCATCCCCCAAGAACACATCACCTCCATCATATTGTTCATATTCATAGAACCATTCTTTATGTGGTGTCATATGATAGGATCCTCCTGAGTCGATCAACCAAACATCTTGATCTGACTGTGTACTAGTCAACAACAGGTACACATCACCTCCCTTTTCCAAGGTCATCTTTCTCTTAGTCGACTTATTTTCATCGGATCCAACACTGCCTTATGCTTTCTTTGACTTACATTCCTTTTTATAATTCCAAACTTTACCGCATTTCCAACATCTTCACGTTGACTGAATTGGGGATTTAGATCTACCCTTCAACTTGAACTTTCTATCAAAGAATATGCATTTATCTCTAGCTACTGGTCGAACTCTCAGTACAAGATCATCTTTGGTCGATCCTTCCATGTTATTTCTTCTCATTTCTTTCGACAATAGAGAAGCAACCACATCCTCTATCACTAGTGTGGTTGTACTATTCCCAATATCCACAACTAATCTATCCCAGGAGTCTAGAAAAGAACATAATAGGCTGATACGCTTATTCCTCATGAATGATATTTATATTCACAAACAATAACTAGATTAACATGGTATTAACACATTTAAATTCTCAGTCACCAAGCTTCCATCACTCATCATCAGAAGATACAATTTCTTTCTGAGAAGCAACTTATTTACCAGAGATTTTGACTGGTATAAGCTTCCCATCTTTTCCCATAGTTTCTTGGTTGAATATTCACCTAAGACATTGAACAACATCGAATCTGTAAGACAAATCCATATCATACTTCTTTATTTTCTTTCAAGTTTCTCCCATTCTTTCGTCAACATGCCTGTCGACTGGGTACCTGGACAGATCGTTGTCCATTGTTCTCAATCCAAAAGAAGATCTTCCATTTTAAGATTCCAAATCTCAAATTTTTTTCCATTGAATATTTCTATCTCTATTCTGGAATGCTAGCCATTCTTTACCATGATATTTAAAACAAATTATGACCTGCGACTCTTATTGTACCCAGAGTTTAGTTTTGAGATTCAATATTTGCAGATCAAGATCTGATATACTCGCTAAATCATTACACCACTCTGATAACTCACTTTTCAGGGAATACTTAAGCTATGATACCACATGTAAGGAAATGTAGGGCACTTCCACACTAATCCTAGCAGAAGAGAAGAATAATTTAATCAAGAAAGAAAATGACAGAAGCAATCACATAGTACACCAAGATTTTACCCTGGAAACCCTTAGTCGGGAAAACCATCATTCCTTTGAGCGTTCCTCTCTCTTATTGTCTTATTCATTCAAAATGAAAGGTTACATGTCTAACATTGGTCCACATCTAAGACACAATCGACATCATACCCTCTTGCACAGGAAAGAAAAACCTTGTAGCAAATTTGACTTACATATGCATGACCAACAACCTACATTCACACATGCATTAACCTGCAAAAGTGCACTCTATGATCACCCTTACAAAAAAAAACTTTACATCCTTACAAAAAGCCTCTGTATAGGATTTACAACATGTAAAATCCTAAATATTGGCGCCCAAAAGATAGTTACAGATCCATGCCTATCATTGGCTACAAATCCCACAAATCCCAGGATTCTGTTACAGTCAACTCCAAGTCAGGTTTACCAGTGACTACCAGTCAGCCTTCATTTGGTCTCTAGTCATTTGTCTCACACCTTCACTTCAACCTCTTGTCATTTGAATTTTCGTCGATATCTTCAACTTTGACTTTACCCGGTTGACTTCCTCGACCTTCGACTTGTTGTCGATCTACCTTGACTTTGACCTGCTGTCGATCCACCTATTTTCTATTTCACCTAAACTAGACTTTCACTACAAATAATATAATAACCCAACAACATGGAACCCCATTAAAATGACACCTATATGGTAGAAAAATTACCATGATTGCATGCATGTAGAAAAACAATAATTTAAATGCCCATGTAGAAAAACTATTTGAATGAAAACATTAGGTTATCAATGAAACATTGAACCCCCCATTTTTAACCAAGGTTCCTTGAGCTAATAATGTTGCAAGTATGTATTAATCTCACCAAGGTATGGGATACTATGGGATACTATGTATTCCAACTTGGCGTACACAACAACCCTAGGGTTATTGTGTATGCCAATTTATTGGCATACACAACAACCCTAAGGTTGTTGTGGGTTGTTGTGTATGCCAAGTTGGCATACATAGAAGCTCATACAACTTGGCATACACAACAACATTGGGAATTCTCTTATATATATGCATGCCAAATGTAGTTGTTTGGATGGTGCATGCCAAGTATTTATGTGCACGTGTCCCAGTCATGCTATAGGTGATATGAGCACTTAATGTTTTTTCTAGAAAGGGGATTCAAACTCATAGATAGAGAAATACCTCTAGCTATTTGATGTATAATTTTTCAATAGGTAATCTACAAAGTTCTATAAATAAGGGAACCACCATTTAGCGATCCATACCTCCATTTTCTTGCAACTTCAAAACTCACATAGATTCCTTTGTGTAGGTCCAAGAACTAATGATATTCATAGAATATGTAAACCATCCAAGTCACAAGTAAAGCTTAAAAACTTAGATATACTATTACTATATCAAAACACCCTCATTGCTAGGTATATTCGAGTAGAAAAATGAGTGTGATTATTTAAATGGATAAAACATTGGATATGGGTGAAACAACTCCTTCCCATCAATATCCTTGGTACCCATATTCTTACAGGAGGCTTGATGAATTACTACAATGGTGGAATATATTGTCTCTTGACTACATCCTACCACTACTGTGTTTTGCATTGCATCAGCCCATGAGGTTCCACTAACAAGAGATATGAGATCTATGATATATGTATCATGACACACGATCTCATGTAATATTGAGAAGATGCCAAGGACACAATTTGAGGGCATGTAGTCAAATACAATCGGAAAAATATTCATTATTTCCATCTTACCAACTATCGTCCAATGCCACTAATGGTAATCTCAAATTCAAAATAGAAATCTATATCCCTAACTTTAATCCATTATCATGTAGTTAGAAAACAATTTAATCACTTTTGTAGGCATTTATTATTAGGTAGGCTACCAAAGGCATTAAGAAACTAGTTGGATAAGAATAGTCCCCTATACAAGGTTAATGTATGCTATGCCTATACAATCTTGCATTTTTTATGTGTTTTTCGGATCCATCATATGTTGACTATGGTGTCCTAATTATATTCACTTGAGAGCCCAACCATGTGTACCATTATAATGCATTATATGTAACAATGTTGTCTCCACTTGCTTTTCCATTCATAGGAGTTTTTGGTCTAGATTGAAAGGTTCTTCCTTTGATCTCATAAATAATATATGTAATGATCCAATTGTCATTATAATAGGTGTAAAATGATAACTTACCTTTGTTTTAGGATCAATGCCATATTTTATATTATTATTGGGGGCCTATCCAAAGGAGTGGGTGGATTCAACACTTTGACCATTGTGATAAAACTTGTGGAGCTTATGGATCAAAGTTTTTCTATCAGGGTCAAAATCCCCAATATCTTCATATATTGTACAATCTCCCACTTGTTTAGAAAAAGGATCGTCTAGAAGGAATGCCACTATCCTTACAATGATATTGCATTTAATGTGAAATACTATGGGGAGGCATGCTAGAAGACATGTCTCATTTATCTTTTACTTGAACAAGACAAATTCAATGTCTTTCCTTAATTCATATATGATACTCCAAGGGGTGTTACTATATTCTAAAATAGTATTCATTGTTATCTAGGGTGTCTTCACTCATCAATGTGCACCCTTTTCACACTCTTCAATATATACTCCATGATGTTTCTAAGGATTGTCCAAAAATGTTGCTTAGTTCTATTTTTGGTGATCCTTAAAACATGTACCATGATGTTATCCAAAATTATTGTACCATAATGTTATCCAAAAATATTGTTTAATGGTGGACAATCTCTTACACTTGATGAATCAACAATATCCAAGAGTAGCAAATTTACCCTGGGAGATCCAATCAAATGAAATCTCAAACATCGTCGAATGACTCATTTATTCCCCAACAATATATAGTTAGGGAAACTCATCATTTGATGTTTAGGGAGTTTCTAAGTGATACATGTTATCCAAAGTTTAGACAATATATATTTCATCTCCATATGAACAATTAGAAAATGCATCAAAGGAATGACATATATCCCATCAGTCAGGTGATGATACCAACAATGCTTCAGGTTTGAATTCCTAATCACTAAGAATAGATGATTCCCAAGCCTTGGCATAGGTGGAGCATATCATTGGAGTTCCAATGTATCCATCTAATGTAAATGCAGTTTTAATAGAAAAATGTATTACAAAGACTATGCTATTGACAAGTTATTTAGTTGTTTCACTAGTTGGTTATACTCTAGAAAAAGGTTAGTCTTGATAAGAATATGTATCATAGTGATTTGATGGTATCAACATATTTTCATGCTAAAGAGACTAAACTCCAAAATAAAGAAATCAATAATATTGACACCAACAATAAGGGAAATGGATATGGCTGAAACCACATATTCAAAAATTTGCGACGAACTATTTGTGATGAAAGTAGCATTTCGTATCAAATTTTTGTTATGCTATAGAATTGAGGGGTTATTGCAACTAAATAAAATATAGATACATGATTTGTTTTTTCCAAAATATACAAAGACCTCCAGAGGCACCTCTTGAGATGAGTGCTTTCCGTTCATTATTTTTCCATTGAAGTTTACATAGTTTGATGGCTTCTTTAGCCTCTAAATTTTTCACCAAGAGTAGTAGCTAGAATATAAGGATTTTTAGTCTTTATAATATCCTTATCAATTATTCCTCGAACTTGCTACCCATCCCATGACTATTCTATTAGACAATGATCATTAAGGGGTTTTTTCCACTATTTGTTAAA
>JZKD02S0536217.1:99832-118237 GCA_000966675.3 Picea glauca
TCCCTAAAACTTGCGGTGAATGAATATGCTTCCTCTTTGTCAGATGAGAACTTGGCTTCACAAGTTGACCTTCTCCTCTTGTGAGTTTCAACCTTGTGAGCATCAGAAACAAAACGTGCAAACAATCAAGTCTTCAAAAACCAATGCTCTGATACCAACTTGATCTAAAATTGAAGAAAACTTGAAAAACTTGAAAATTATTGCAAGTGAATGTTATGTGTTTAAAGCAAAAGGATCAGTTTTCAACACATAGATTAAAGGATTACTTATGCAAAATACATATAGACAACAGCATAATCAATGAACATAAGCACATAAACACAACAATTTGATAAAGGAGTTCACCCCTCTCTTGGGCTACATCTCCTGGTCCAACTTCCAATGGACCATTATTATTAATTGCTCAAAGTGCTCAAAAACATGTCTTACAATGCTCAAATTGACAAACCAACTGCTCCAATGGCTTCAGAGCATCCAAAAACCCCTTTCTGGGATCTTTCGGCACCTCAATCGGTTGAAAAACGAAGAAGTTAGGCCTCCTGAAAGTCTCCCTCTTCAATCTTGTTGTCTCTAAATCTACAAAATGCACCCTTTTTGTTTGAACCTGGCTCACACACAAATTTAAGTGTGAAAACCCAGCACCGGGCGCAACCACACCAACGGTGCAAATCGTAGGACGGTTAAGGGCGCGCCAGCCCCTAACCGCCTAGGCACTTGGGCATATGGGTCATACGACCGCTCGTTTGGCAAAAAGGGGTTAACGGTCAAAACCGTGCCAACCATTCAAAATTCCCACGCACAAACTTCCGTATATCATAAGGGTCATATGCAATAAATATGTGACCACGGGCTGGGGTCGTTGCAATGCAACTCCTGTATATATATAAACAATGGTTATATATTATATAACCAAACCACGACGTAGTATTAAAACCTCGCGCCATATATATTATACCACGGTTATATGTAATGTAATGAAACCACAGGTCGGGGCTAAGCCCAGGCCCGACCCCCCTTTCCGTTTTATACAATGATCAAACTTAAATATTATTGAAACCATATAATAAATAAGAACCAATTGATGGCTCGTTGGTAGGGCGGCCATTGTTAAACCTTACGCCGAGGGGAGGTCTGGGGGTCAAACCCCATAGACTCCAATACATTTTATTAACATACAACCACCCAATTCCAGGGTGCCACATGGAAGCCCATGATTAGGCCACGTGGCACCCAATCATTGACCAACAAAATGCCACGTGTCAACACATCATTCGCCTTCAACATCCAACCGGATTCTTCCACATCATCAGTTTCCATGTCATCGTACGGTCTATATGGCCTTGCCATGTCAGCCTGTACGGACTGTATAGGCTGTACAGTCAGCACCAAAATTTTTACCTGTTTGACTTGACGAACAGATCGCTATATCTCTCGCTCCCGACGTCCATTTGAGACGAAATGAGTTGCGTTGGGTTCGCAACAACGAGGCCTACGCTCTCGTACGGTTTTAAGTGATTCAGAGCACTTTGAATTTTTGAGCAAAATTTGATCCCCTGATCATCTGTTAAGGTATTTTAATCATAGATTTTTGTCCCAGTTAGTTTGCAGACATCTGAGTCCTACAACCACCCCTTCCTCTACCTTGGGTGAGACTTAGTCTTCTTCGCAAGTGTTGCCGAAAGGGCTGGTAGTTAGGGTTTTGTTGGTGCGTAGTTGAAGTGTTGAACCCTGGGTTTGCCCCTCTACCAACAATTGGTTCCGATGCCGGGACCTGGAACTGTGATTGCTGGGAACTGAAGAAAAGAGAAAGCTATGTGCATAGATCTACTACCCTAGTGTGCATTATTCTACTTGACTTGTGAAGCTCTGTGCTAAGAAGAGAAGTCTGATCTAAAGAAAAGAGGTAATATCTTAAATCTGTGTGCTCTGATAAAGGTAAGATAAGTGAAAAATTTTATTTCAAAAGAATGGATCTAGGTATGTTTAATAGATTTGGTCCTAATCTGAAAACTAGAGTACAACTAGAAGTAAGAATATTTGATATGAATAGATCCGATAAAGATAGTGAAAGATATGTTATCCCTATGAATAGAAAGAATGTTTGGACTAACAAATGGATGCAGGATCCTAGAAAGAATTTCTTGCAGGTTAGTTACTGTGATCCCATTACACAATACAGGAAAGGTTGGGGGTCATTTAAACGAAAGAGAGGATTAACTCTTTTATATAGTTGTAGAAGACCGAGACATCTTGCTAAGGAATTCCCTGGTAGAGGTCCTATTTTCCTTTATTGTAAGGCTACCAAACATGAAGTTTTGGACTGCCCTAGAATGATTGCTAAAGTTGAAAAAATGAATATGGGACAAGAAAACTATGAGTCGTGCCAAGAAACTAAGGATATGATAGAACCCCAGAAAGAATCAGAGACTATATTATTACAGATGAAAGAAACCCTGAACGATCACAGAGATATCAACTTATTAGAGATCTTAAAAGAAAATGAATGCATTGAAACAAGAATAGGAGACTTCAACATAGACTGTGTCTGGGATGAGGAAACACAGGTGAATATCATGACAGAAAGAACTTGGGAAATTTTGGGAAAACCCGCTATGGTTCCTTCATTGGGAAGATTAGGATTATTTAGAGGAAAGTTGATAACCCTATGTGGAAGACTTACCGAGACATCTATGAGTGCTCATGGAGCTTCGACAGAAGAATAATTTGAGATTGTTAAATTTGTTGAGAACAACGCCCCATTTGATATTTTTCTAGGAAAAACCTGGATTGAGAAAGATCAGATATGAAGGAAACAAGAAGAGGAGGATCTAGAGAAGAAAAAGAAAGAACTAAGAGATTTCATGTCTAGGAGAATAACGCACTTACTGAAAGAAAAAGAGGACCAATCGAAGCTACTAAGGACCAGAGATCTGGACGTCGAAGTTGAAAGAACACAGGAAAACTTGAAACACCTGTTTGTACAAGAGAGTAGAACACCTACCCCAGAAAGAGAAGAAGTATTACCCTCGAACCCTATGAAAGAACCTCCATAGTGCAAAGTTACCATGCCAAGAGGAGATAAGAACAATAATGGAAAGAGGAAACCAGTGACTTAGATTATAGGAAAGAAAGCCAGAAAGCTCATCAAGAAGAAAGCAAAGTTAGAAAAGTTACAGAAATTTGTAGGGAGGACTCCGCAGAAAAAAGGTTTGCAGAACTGGAACTTCATCGGGATATCAAAACAATGTAAATTGGCACTTTTCCTTGATGAATAAATATGACTATTGGAGGTGTCCCGACCATTAGAATGACGCTCCAGAATGGATGGAAACACAGTTACTTCCGGAATGTTCACCACTAGACCGTTGGGACAATACCATAATAGATGGAATAACATTGATTGAGGCATTCCTGCCCATTGGTAGATTCTGTTACGACGTTGTATATTTATCCCATCGAGCGTTGCATCGAGAACACTTTTTCCATTTGTGATTATTAGAGCCCACATAGAACTAGTTTATTTCGTGCAATGATCATTGAGACCTCACCATCTGTTCTGTTAAATTGAGTGTTGATCACCGACCTGAGATATCAGATCTCGTGTGTGCATGTTGGATGAAGTTAGCACTGTAGAAAAATTCGTCAAAGAGATCCTAATAGACCTCATGGACGAGAAGGTGATGTCCGCAGGCATCCAAGCCTCGTCGATGAGAGGAGTGCAAGCATCCCCATCGAATGCTCATGGATCTGGACCATCCCGAGATGCGACAGAAAAATGAACGAAGCACTGTGAAGACTTAGTGAATGTGAAGCTCATCCCATCTATCCTACCCATCTACATCCTACCTCTGGTTGGTGTGGTGAATCGTGACAGCGTCCCAAGTGATTTTGAATACACAGTCATCATTGCATACCTCCCGAAGGGGATACGCACAGTCAGACCGCAGTTGGAGAGGATTCTGATGTTGAAGATCAATGACTATAACCTAGGATACCGCAAGATATATGGCATGCTTTCACCATACAATTATTTGAACAAGACAAAGGGGAAGAAGTCAAAGATCATCCCCCAGTCATGGATCATGGACATTGCGAGGTCCACTATCCTGAACGTGATGAAGATACCACACTTCATAAGACATCAGGAGGTTAACGCGTTCATTAAGATCATGTTGTCATGCTTCCATGGTGGTTATTTGTGGTCAGACATGCGTATCACCATCAATCCAATGTTGATCCATAGGATCATCGAACTAAGCATGTAAGGACCATACCCACAAGAATTTTATCCAGGAAAGGTTGCATATCAATCCCTGGCACAGATAATCAAAGACACCTATGGCAACGTAGAAAAGGGGAAACGGGGCTACAAGATAGCCTCTATCCTAAATGGCACAGTGTGCCTAGCCTACTAGTTGATTGTTGGTAAGGTAGTAAGGAAGAACAGACCCACGCAGGGCACGGGGTTTGTCGTCCACCTCACAGGAAAATGCGTAGAAGGGATACAAATGAACTAGGTGAGCTTCCTCTTCAACTAGTTAGAGAAAGACTATCGTGAAGCTTAGGATCAAGGCTATGAGTTCCACTTCAGTTGGATGCTGATCCTCATTGCCTTCATTGCTTGGGAGATGCCGAAAGGTGCGACCTTCTCTGAGATTGAGCTATCAGAACCCTTAGCTGTGAAGTTCACCATGCTATGGTTTTCGAGTGACATGGATAAACAATGACAGTCAAACTCGGTGGTCCACACCTATTACCTATAGTTGAATAGGGCTATTGAGTCTTCCCCTTGCATGACACCAAATACCTTGCACAGATTCAGACCATTTGTGCAGTTCCACGTAGATAGACATTTTATTTATATCACTACATGAGGAGACAAACATAAAGAAGAGCTCCAATCTTACTAAAAGCTCATTGAGGAGGACATGGAAGAAATAACTAAGGAGTGGCCCGCAGATCTCCTTGTACTAGTTGACCAGGCATAACTATCTGACCCCGACCTAATTGGAAGTCCTCTGTCACTCGTGAAGAGTATGATGCACCCAGTAGTAGTAGAAGGAAGAAAAAGGAAAAGGTACAAAAGTTGAGCAACGTATCAGAAGAGACTGCTTCAGACTCACCCAGAGGGGGAGGTGATGACGAAGTAGAAAAATAATAAGACAAATAAGAATACAAAGGAGAAGAAGACGAGTAGAAACAAGGCGAAGTAACATTGCCTAGGGACGCTATTGATGAAGTTGAGATCTCCAAGAAAAGAAAGGTTTCCTCCCCGAAACCTACATCGCAGAAGAAGTCCAAAGATACTAAACCATAGATGCAGACTGTGCTCACGATGGATGACATATATTTCATCATCGTCGTTGTCTCAGATACCTCAGAAGATATCTTATAGAGCAATGAAGCCAAACAAGAGACCATGTATGAAAGAATTGAAGCAGAGCTGAAAGGGGTACAACAAGTCCTCCACTCCAGTCGTGTAGTTTCTACTGCACCCCCATCTTCAGAAGGAACAAATTTGGGAGACGAACCTTCCCATCTTCGTTGAATAGCAGATGTGACCGAAGCTCGCCTTCATCATATCCAAGAGGAAAAGGAACATGCCATAGAGGCCTTAAAGAAAGAAAAAGAGGAAGCTAGAGAACAATGTCGGGTTGTGCAACAGGAAAGAGACGACATCCAAGACAAGTTTGTAGAGGATAGAGCACAAATTCAGAAGGAGAAGGAACAATTGCTCACAGAGCAGATTGGAGTAAAAGAAGCAGTCATTAGAGAACTTCTCTCTGTGACAGGCTTAGAAAAGATGGAAGAAGACCCAATAGAAAGACAAGTAGGGAATCTTTTTGAATCCATTCAACAACTCCAACAGAGGATAGCCGAACTGGAGTTACAAGCAATGCCAAGCACTCCGTAGGAAGTACAAGATATAAGAGAAGAAACTATGAGGAGCGCAGTTGAGAGAATCAAGGCATTAGCCTTGGAATGCAAATAACTCAGCAGTCGAAGTGCGTAGACCTACGGGCGCCTTGCAGAGGACCCTGAGCTCCGAACACTGGAGTCACAGCTCCAGGAGGCAAAATATAAAGCAACAACAGTGCAAGCGTAGTTGAAGCTACTATCACCGGTTGAGAGGATGAAAAGAGATGAGGAACAATGCATGATTCAACAACAGGCCCATGCCATTCAAAGTAAGGTCATGGAAGTGACCTAGAGACTCCATCCAGTGTAGGATGTAGCTTGCATACGTTTTGAGGAGATTGAAGGACAAGGTGCACAACTAGAACAAGTAGTCAACTCAGTTGAACAACGATTGGAAGGACCTATGATGAAGAATTTTATTCAAGAGTTCATTGAGTAGGAGGCTCTGGAAAAGAAACAGGTTGAAGCAGCTCGAGCCAAGCTCGAGGCATTTGAAGTGGAGTTACCTAGACCAAAGTGACTTGAGATGAGTCACAGGTGATTTTTGGGGGCCTGTTGGCCCTTGACCAAGTTTTGGATAAGCTTGGTCACGTTTGACCAATTTTGGGACTTCGACAAGCTGGTCGAAGGCGGAGTGCAAGGTGAAGCGGAGATTGCGGGATCTTGGCCGCTTCTTAGGGAATTTTTGGGTTTAAGGTTTATGTAAAGGGAATGGGATGTCGGCCCATGGGTTCACCCATGTTTAGGCCCTTTTGTAATGAATAAATAGACATCTAGGTGATGTAAGAAGAGGCCAGTGTGCTAAGTGATAGAGTTTGATCTATGTCATTACAAAGGGTTTGTGCTTACTGTCTGTTAAGAACTTGCAGAGCTAAGTGCAAGTGAGTGTAAGACGCTTGTGTGTAGATTATAAGAAGGCTTTGTGCTTAAACCTAGCTCGGGGAAGGAGGATCTGGCGAGGTGAACGCAAATCTCTTGTCCTATGCGGAGTGGGTTCCTATGGTTTTGTGCTTGTAGAAGATTGAAAGAAGACAATAAAGACGAGAAGAGTTGGTGGACGTAGCCCCACACTGGGGTGAACCACGTATATGTTGTGTTGTGGTTTCTTTATGCACTATAGTTGTTATGTTATTGATGTGATGTATGCTTAGTGCAATGATATATGTTAGATGCATCTAATATAATAGCTTAGTGCTTAGTGATGTGAATGAATGCTAGATCTGATTTGTTTCTATGTGCTAAGTTCTTGGAAGTGTTAGATCTGGTTGAATACTGCGTTGTTTTGTAATTAGAGTTTGGATATGCAATGTAAATAAGGATTAAATGCTAATGAATGTTAACTGCTAAGAGCTCTGTTAAGGTATTGTAATCACATATTTGTGTCCCAACTAGGTTGTAGACATCTGAGTCATGCAACCACCCCTGTCTCTACCTTGGGTGAGACTTCATCTGCTTCGTAGGTGTTGCTGAAAGGGTCGGTAGTTAGGATTTTGTTGGTGCCCTGCTAAAGCGTTGAACCTTGGGTCCTCCCCTGTGCCAACAAAAACAATTCCCTTACATGGTCATATTCCCCTCATAGTTTCATGGCAACAATTTTCCATAATTTAATTATAGCAGTCATACAATAGATAGAACAAAGTTGTCCAAGGATTGATGCCAAAAGAATCTTAGAGTGGATGGAAACCTTCTATTGTATATTTCATAGTCTTTTGGTGCAATGCTTGTAATACCCTAGTTTTGATCTCAAGAATAGTAATGTCTATGTGTACATGATGGATAACTAAAATCCAAATGATGAAATATGTAAAATGGTACATTTAATCATAATAAAATAATACATCACATGATGCAAAAGGAGAAGGAGAAAAGAATAAGGGGATACGACTCCACAAGAGGGGAAAGAGAGGGGGCTTGGGGGCTAAGAGAAAAACAATAATATTTAATTACTACCCTAAGTTTGTTAACCTTGTCTTTTTTAAACCTTTGATTTATGTTTATCCTAAGTCCTTTTAACGTCGGAATTAGTGGTCAAAGAGAGATAAGTGTACTTCTCATGAAGGCACACAATCTCTCCCATGCATGCAAATATATTCCATGATATTTTGGCATGCAAAATATGATTCACTTTCATTCTTCTTGTAGGTTTTTCTCTTTGAAATTAAGGAGATTGTTGCACAAATACATGTTAATATCATTTCAGATAAAAACATATATATATTTCTACGCCAAATCATTGTGTCTCCCTATTTTTTTTCCACGCGACAAATGCTCTTATTTGAGTTTTTTGGCCAAAAGTTGGTATTTCCATTAAAACTAAATTTCAGCAAAAAAAAAACTAACTTTCAACCAAACTATTAGTTTGGTCGAAAACCTGCAACTATGGAACTGTTCAGAAANCTCCTCTTGTGAGTTTCAACCTTGTGAGCATCAGAAACAAAACTTGCAAACAATCAAGTCTTCAAAAACCAATGCTCTGATACCAACTTGATCTAAAATTGAAGAAGACTTGAAAAACTTGAAAATTATTGCAAGTGAATGTTATGTGTTTAAAGCAAAAGGATCAGTTTGCAACACATAGATTAAAGGATTACTTATGCAAAATACATATAGACAACAGCATAATCAATGAACATAAGCACATAAACACAACAATTTGATAAAGGAGTTCACCCCTCTCTTGGGCTACATCTCCTGGTCCAGCTTCCAATGGACCATTATTATTAATTGCTCAAAGTGCTCAAAAACATGTCTTACAATGCTCAAACTCACAAACCAACTGCTCCAATGGCTTCAGAGCATCCAAAAACCCCTTTCTGGGATCTTTCGGCACCTCAATCGGTTGAAAAATGAAGAAGTTAGGCCTCCTGAAAGTCTCCCTCTTCAATCTTGCTGTCTCTACATCTACAAAATGCACCCTTGTTGTTTGAACCTGGCTCACACACAAATTTAAGTGTGAAAACCCAGCACTGGGCGCAACCACACCAACGGTGCAAATCGTAGGACGGTTAAGGGCGCGCCAGCCCCTAACCGCCTAGGCACCTGGGCATATGGGTCATACGACCGCTCGTTTGGCAAAAAGGGGTTAACGGTCAAAACCATGCCAACCATTCAAAATTCCCATGCGCAAACTTTCGTATAGAATAAGGGTCATATGCAATAAATATGTGACCACGGGCTGGGGTCATTGCAATGCAACTCCTGTATATATATAAACAATGGTTATATATTATATAACCAAACCACGACGTAGTATTNTGAGGAGGACATGGAAGAAATAACTAAGGAGTGGCCCATAGATCTCCTTGTACTAGTTGACCAGGCATAACTATCTGACCCCGACCTAATTGGAAGTCCTCTGTCACTCGTGAAGAGTATGATGCACCCAACAGTAGTAGAAGGAAGAAAAAGGAAAAGGTACAGAAGTTGAGCAACGTATCAGAAGAGACTGCTTCAGACTCACCCAGAGGGGGAGGTGATGACGAAGTAGAAAAAGAATAAGACAAATAAGAAGACAAAGGAGAAGAAGACGAGTAGAAACAAGGCGAAGTAACATTGCCTAGGGACCCTATTGATGAAGTTGAGATCTCCAAGAAAAGAAAGGTTTCCTCCCCGAAACCTACATCGCAGAAGAAGTCCAAAGCTACTAAACCATAGATGCAGACTGTGCTCACGATGGATGACATATATTTCATCATCGTCGTTGTCTCAGATACCTCAGAAGATATCTTATAGAGCAATGAAGCCAAACAAGAGACCATGTATGAAAGAATTGAAGCAGAGCTGAAAGGGGTACAACAAGTCCTCCACTCCAGTCGTGTAGTTTCTACTGCACCCCCATCTTCAGAAGGAACAAATTTGGGAGACGAACCTTCCCATCTTCGTTGAATAGCAGATGTGACCGAAGCTCGCCTTCATCATATCCAAGAGGAAAAGGAACATGCCATAGAGGCCTTAAAGAAAGAAAAAGAGGAAGCTAGAGAACAATGTCGGGTTGTGCAACAGGAAAGAGACGACATCCAAGACAAGTTTGTAGAGGATAGAGCACAAATTCAGAAGGAGAAGGAACAATTGCTCACAGAGCAGATTGGAGTAAAAGAAGCAGTCATTAGAGAACTTCTCTCTGTGACAGGCTTAGAAAAGATGGAAGAAGACCCAATAGAAAGACAAGTAGGGAATCTTTTTGAATCCATTCAACAACTCCAACAGAGGATAGCCGAACTGGAGTTACAAGCAATGCCAAGCACTCCGTAGGAAGTACAAGATATAAGAGAAGAAACTATGAGGAGCGCAGTTGAGAGAATCAAGGCATTAGCCTTGGAATGCAAATAACTCAGCAGTCGAAGTGCGTAGACCTACGGGCGCCTTGCAGAGGACCCTGAGCTCCGAACACTGGAGTCACAGCTCCAGGAGGCAAAATATAAAGCAACAACAGTGCAAGCGTAGTTGAAGCTACTATCACCGGTTGAGAGGATGAAAAGAGATGAGGAACAATGCATGATTCAACAACAGGCCCATGCCATTCAAAGTAAGGTCATGGAAGTGACCTAGAGACTCCATCCAGTGTAGGATGTAGCTTGCATACGTTTTGAGGAGATTGAAGGACAAGGTGCACAACTAGAACAAGTAGTCAACTCAGTTGAACAACGATTGGAAGGACCTATGATGAAGAATTTTATTCAAGAGTTCATTGAGTAGGAGGCTCTGGAAAAGAAACAGGTTGAAGCAGCTCGAGCCAAGCTCGAGGCATTTGAAGTGGAGTTACCTAGACCAAAGTGACTTGAGATGAGTCACAGGTGATTTTTGGGGGCCTGTTGGCCCTTGACCAAGTTTTGGATAAGCTTGGTCACGTTTGACCAATTTTGGGACTTCGACAAGCTGGTCGAAGGCGGAGTGCAAGGTGAAGCGGAGATTGCGGGATCTTGGCCGCTTCTTAGGGAATTTTTGGGTTTAAGGTTTATGTAAAGGGAATGGGATGTCGGCCCATGGGTTCACCCATGTTTAGGCCCTTTTGTAATGAATAAATAGACATCTAGGTGATGTAAGAAGAGGCCAGTGTGCTAAGTGATAGAGTTTGATCTATGTCATTACAAAGGGTTTGTGCTTACTGTCTGTTAAGAACTTGCAGAGCTAAGTGCAAGTGAGTGTAAGACGCTTGTGTGTAGATTATAAGAAGGCTTTGTGCTTAAACCTAGCTCGGGGAAGGAGGATCTGGCGAGGTGAACGCAAATCTCTTGTCCTATGCGGAGTGGGTTCCTATGGTTTTGTGCTTGTAGAAGATTGAAAGAAGACAATAAAGACGAGAAGAGTTGGTGGACGTAGCCCCACACTGGGGTGAACCACGTATATGTTGTGTTGTGGTTTCTTTATGCACTATAGTTGTTATGTTATTGATGTGATGTATGCTTAGTGCAATGATATATGTTAGATGCATCTAATATAATAGCTTAGTGCTTAGTGATGTGAATGAATGCTAGATCTGATTTGTTTCTATGTGCTAAGTTCTTGGAAGTGTTAGATCTGGTTGAATACTGCGTTGTTTTGTAATTAGAGTTTGGATATGCAATGTAAATAAGGATTAAATGCTAATGAATGTTAACTGCTAAGAGCTCTGTTAAGGTATTGTAATCACATATTTGTGTCCCAACTAGGTTGTAGACATCTGAGTCATGCAACCACCCCTGTCTCTACCTTGGGTGAGACTTCATCTGCTTCGTAGGTGTTGCTGAAAGGGTCGGTAGTTAGGATTTTGTTGGTGCCCTGCTAAAGCGTTGAACCTTGGGTCCTCCCCTGTGCCAACAAAAACAATTCCCTTACATGGTCATATTCCCCTCATAGTTTCATGGCAACAATTTTCCATAATTTAATTATAGCAGTCATACAATAGATAGAACAAAGTTGTCCAAGGATTGATGCCAAAAGAATCTTAGAGTGGATGGAAACCTTCTATTGTATATTTCATAGTCTTTTGGTGCAATGCTTGTAATACCCTAGTTTTGATCTCAAGAATAGTAATGTCTATGTGTACATGATGGATAACTAAAATCCAAATGATGAAATATGTAAAATGGTACATTTAATCATAATAAAATAATACATCACATGATGCAAAAGGAGAAGGAGAAAAGAATAAGGGGATACGACTCCACAAGAGGGGAAAGAGAGGGGGCTTGGGGGCTAAGAGAAAAACAATAATATTTAATTACTACCCTAAGTTTGTTAACCTTGTCTTTTTTAAACCTTTGATTTATGTTTATCCTAAGTCCTTTTAACGTCGGAATTAGTGGTCAAAGAGAGATAAGTGTACTTCTCATGAAGGCACACAATCTCTCCCATGCATGCAAATATATTCCATGATATTTTGGCATGCAAAATATGATTCACTTTCATTCTTCTTGTAGGTTTTTCTCTTTGAAATTAAGGAGATTGTTGCACAAATACATGTTAATATCATTTCAGATAAAAACATATATATATTTCTACGCCAAATCATTGTGTCTCCCTATTTTTTTTCCACGCGACAAATGCTCTTATTTGAGTTTTTTGGCCAAAAGTTGGTATTTCCATTAAAACTAAATTTCAGCAAAAAAAAAACTAACTTTCAACCAAACTATTAGTTTGGTCGAAAACCTGCAACTATGGAACTGTTCAGAAAGTTGTGAGTTCTTTTCATCTTACTCCAACTTTGGAAGGAGCGAACTCCTTAAAATACCATGAGCCTGGTTTCAAAATTAATACCAACATTTTTAGAATTGAATCTACTTTCATTTGATACAATTTGTATTCAATTTAATTGTTTTTAGTAATTTTAATTAATTTTATAAAAAATGTCTGCATATTATTTTTAGATGACATAATCATTCAGTAAAACAAAAAATCAATCTCTATAATAATACGAAGTGGAAAATTGTGGAAAATTGATATTACAGAACCATTCATTGTCATCTTCAAAATGGTATTTTTAGATTTTACTTTTAAATAAAAATTAAGGCAAACACATGGTGTTGCACTAAACATGTTTAAAATCTGCAACTAATATTCATCCACTAAATTCAAAACTATAGTCATACTTTAGTAGAGTTTGTTTGGATTGTTGTGACATATTTCATTTTTCATAAACAAAAATTTAATAATGAGTACATTCATGCCAAAAATATAAGTCATTATTAGTCCCTTCATTTTTAAGGAACGTACTGTCAATCAATCTCTAAATTGACATATCAAATGTCAATAAAATGTTTTTGAAAAATAATCAATAGAAAGCGAACAAAATTCATGACAAGTTTTGTTTTTACTATAAAGTAAAACTCTAAATAAAACAATACTTTTGTTTACCAAAAGTTAAAAAACTTGTGAAAATGTATTTTATTTTCTCAGAAAACAAGGAAAATAGACACCCACATTCATGATTTTACCACACTGTGAACAAGTTGAAAGACTTCGAAATCTTTTCAAAAGTTTACTTTATCAAAATTATCTTGAGGATTCTTGGCAAGAACATACCTAGTACAAACACCATCAGAAAAGGAGATAGGTAGAAGACCAACAACAATATTTTTCTTACTGAGTTATTGAAGATAGTGATAGTTTAAGTGATCAAATCACTCATACCATAATCTACTTAACTTGTTTGAGTGAGGAAGTAATATATTGCTAGGGGAATTAGCAGAAAATGATAAAATGAGCACAATGCATGATGATCCACTTTCCCTATGGAAACAATTTGTGAAGGATCCTCAATTCCAAAAACAACAACATAATCAAGAGTAAACAAGAATGTCTTACTTGAACTAGAATTTGCAGTATGATAAATTGAGAATAATTTATTTGAAATATTATGAACATATACAACGGTTTTTATCATGTCATCTATCATATCAATGGATCCTTAACCTTCAACAACCAAAGGTGAAGAATCTCCCATAAAAATATGCTTCTAGTGTTGCTTGAATTAATGGAAGCAAACTAATTGTTATGTACAATCATGCCACTGGGTTGTTCCAGAATCAAATATTCTTTAAGGTTTGTAAGAGGAGAAACTCGCAGTAGTACAGAGAATTTAACACTTCCTATATCATTGCTAGAAGAAGATAGATTGACATTTAAATTTTGTTTCTTCATTTCTAAAGACAAGACAATCAATTTCTCAAAGCAATGGCATTCTGAATGACCTTCTTCTCCACAAAAAGTACATGCAAGAGGACTTTTTTTCCCTTTAAAATTTTTCTTAAGTGAGGGATTTGAAGAATTACATGTATTTTTACTTTGCGTTAGTTTCCCTTTAGATACCTTTTTATTTTTTATCATTCAATTTGAAGGTGGGTTAGTTACAAAGCATAAGACTTAGAATATTTGGAGCCAAGAGCATCTATTTGGATGATTTCATCATGCTAGAAAGTAGGTCATTCAATAAAAGCATCAAAGCAGACATTACAAAATCTTGACCCAACGCATCCTAAGTTAAATAAAATGTGGAGACTAGCACTGAATATGACTCACCTAACTTATAAAGCAACACCAAAATGAGTTGCTCATCCATTTTCTCAACATTACAATATTTCAATTGAAGTCATAGATATTTGAACTTGGAAATGAAATCCTGAATAGTATCAAAATTATTATATTGACACTGATTATTTCATTTTCTAGTTGATGACCATGAATTACATCTCTTTTACCAAATAGTTGTTCAAGTTTCTTCCATGCTTCATGAAGAGTGTTTATGCCTTCAAGATGAAACAATAATTTTAGTGAAATAGAAATATATATTAAACCTAATACTACATCACAATGATTACGCCATTTAAGTTTTTCGACATTTTCTGCTATTTATTTTTCTATGTCATTCATTTATAACCCTATATAAACTCTTACTCCATAATAAAACTGCATATTTCCAAATTAGATAGTTATGAGTAAGTTAAATAGTTAAATTTGTTAAGTTTTGAGTAAGTACATGCAACAACTAAGAAGTGACAAACTGCTTTTTTACTTTCTCATATAAATCATCATAACTCTGATAAATCAAAGATCCTAGCGTATCCAACCTACATTGTGATTTTGTAAGGGATCATGGATTGCAAGAATGAAGGACATTGCACTAGTTATTGGGAAGAATATAAGTACATTGTTGCAAAAAGTAATTATATAACAATAGGTACGGAAGAAAAATGATATTACTTCTTAAATGAGGAATGATGCATCATCATACATTAACTAAAACAAATAATGAACAATACGATGCCTAATAAATATTATAAAACAACAAATAATAAATGTACCTAATAAATATTATAAAACAACAAATAATAAATTTACCTAATAAATATTATAAAACAAAATATTAAATGTTATGCACAACAAGGAATACCAATAAAACCTAAAATATATGAGTTTTACTGATATTTGTGCATGAGGGAAGAAATTATTAAACAAGATAATAAATGTTATGCAAAACCAGGAATACCAATAAAATATAAAATATATGAGTTTTACTGATATTTGTGTATGAGGGAATAAATTATTAGAAATTTAATCATATATATTACAAAATAGTATAAAATCAGAGTAGAAGTTGTAAATATTATGATTCTTATTTATTCAAGTATTTATTTTAATCATAAAGAAATAAATTTTTTCATGTATTTTTAATTTATTTTATGGTGGGTCTATTAAAAGTATGTAGAATAGGGAATAAGTTGAAAATACAATAAAAAAATAGTTTTTTTTCTTTCCCTATCCTTATGGTTGGTATTATCATTTTAAATGCTATTGATTGTTGTAAAATTGATGTTAATAGAACAATTTTTTGTTTTAAGACCCATTTTCAACCTCCAAATTTCTATAGGAAAATTAACATTCTTGAAACAATTTTTTTTGTAATGTATAGACATGAACAATGTTAAACATAAACTCCCCCTCCATGAAAAAAAAGATCGAAATTGGTTATGAGCATTTTACAAAAATAAGAAGATGATGATATCAATTTGTCATACAATATGTTTTGGTTTTTTAATTGTATTTTTAAATGTAAAAATGGATTCAACATGCTAAAAAAAATTGAACATTCGGATTATACAGAACAAAATTAATTTATCAAATTTACAGATCCAACAATTTCTTACCCAATTTCAAGTAAAAAAAATAAAAAATAAAAACCAGAAAAAAACCCAAACATAAAATCATTAAACTACAACATATAATAAAAAAATAAAAAAATAACAAAAGGAAAAAAAAAAGAAAGCCATCCATTACTATTACTATGGATGTTGAAAGGAAACTGCTCTGTTTGTAAATTCCCTCATAAAGGCAGCCACCCTATGTTTTTTTAATTTCTGTTGCTTCTGGGTGCGACGCGCATGTTCAGACATGTGAACCGTTGAAAACATAAAGTAGCATATCCGTCCTCTAATTCTCTTTATGCAGTGCGTTGGTTTTACGCTACCCATAAGGGGATAGCAACACCTCCTATCCCTTTCTTTATCCTAATCTTTTTTTTTCTTCTTTTATATATCTTTTTCATATATATCCTTTTCTTTTATTTTAATCTTCTTCTTTTTTTCAATATGTACATTAACATAACCACAAGACGGAAAGCCGTCTTTGGAATTTGTCACACATATATATTTTATGTATCAACCATGCCATATCCATAATCGACTATACACATGAAACAAAGAAAAAGAAAGATTATTAGATAATTTCTCTTTCTCATTCCTAATGCATTTTAGAACTATACTTTAAAGGTTTTATTCCATTTTAAACCAATTTAAATGTTCAGAAAATCAATTAAAATTTTGGAGTGACTTGAAATTTAAAATCACTCAACTTAAAAAGTAACTAAAAAGAAAGAACTGTTTGGGATGATGACAAAATCCAAAAACTGTAAATATTCATTTTGTTACTTAATATTGAATGCTGTGTGGGATGATGTATGGGCCTTTGCATTTTAAGATTTCAATTGTTTAAAATTATAAGGACCATATACCACCTTACTGAGCATTCAATAATGCAGAACACTTAGTATTTAATACTACCTAACAAAATGTATATTAATCACTAGAATAAAAATGTATATTAATTTCATATTTTTTTCATTTATTTTTAGTTAGAATTTATAATTTATTGATTTTTTTAAATAGAAATGTTTTCTGTTATTTAATATTAAATGCTGTGCCTAGTAATATATAGGCTATTATTATTGTTTGAAAGTCCAGGGTAGCCAAACACGGAGCAAAAGACTGATCAATGAGACTTCGAGGAGAGAAATTTTAAGATTTTAATTACTTAAATTTAATTGCCTATACACCACTTTATGTAACATTCAATACTACATAATAAGATGGATAACCCAAAACTATGTGAAACTTTCAAAAGCTTCTTAGCTTTTCATACACTAGTTCAGAATAAGTATGGTCATCAGATCATAAGTCGTACAAATTTCTGCTGTGAACTTTTTTCAATTATTTATATTATAGGTATGGTCATTAGCCCTACATACAGATTTATGTAGGGAACTCTTTTCAATTATTGTATTGTCATAGGGATGAATTAGTTTTGATTGTTATATTAATTTGGTTTGATTTCAAATATTTTGTAAAAAATTTAATGTATAACAAAAAAATAATTTTTTTTTATATGTAAAAAAACTTAATTGTTTTATATTTCATTCACTGATAATTTTATAGTGTTATTAGAGACTTTATTTATTTCAAAGTTTCAAAATACCCAAGATATAAAAATGTTTCTATCTAAAAAAGCATTTGCCTTCCCTGTTTAATCTATGACCAACTTACAAAACAACAGGTTGACTCGATAAGGCTGATCAATTAGGTTTCTGTGGTGAGAGATTTGTTCAGAGCATGTCGGTTGTTCAGAGCATGTCGGAAGAACCACGGTGACGGTGCTTTTCAGAGCTTGTCAACGTTTCGGATCCACAACAGGATCCATCTTCAGGACAAAAAAGGCCTGAGGAAAAATAAGAGAGGAGCCTTTAATAAATAGTGAAAATTGAACCCTAGGTTTGGGGAGGTTTTACAAATTAGGTATTTAATTAATGAATTAAGATGATAACCCGATGGTGTTAATTAAATTCTAAGCTAAGAATAGGCTAAATTTTAGGGTTGACCCTATTATTAAAATTAGTTAATTTTGTGTTAATATAGGTTAAATTAAGGTTAATATTATTATATTAGTGGTCGGCTTAAGTGAAACCCTAGGTTTCAGGATGTTAATATGGTTAATATTAAATTAACTAAGCGTTATTAGCAAACTAGGGTTAAAAAAGGCTAAAAATAGGTTAATGTTAAATTTTATGATAAATATAGGCTAAATTTAGGGTTAGTTACATGGTGTTAATATTAATATTAAGTTAAATTAAGGTTGATTTAATGAGGTGGCACACTAGCAAACTAGGGTTAATGTTATTAATATTAAATTTCTATGTTAAATATAGGCTAGAAAAAATGATTTTATGTTAATTATAGGTTA
>JZKD02S0536217.1:124356-138280 GCA_000966675.3 Picea glauca
ACTCATTCTCATGAGTTGTTGGCTTCTACATATGAATGTAACATTTCACAAATTGCATTTCGAGACTCTACACAACTAGATGTTTTTGGATCCAAAACAATGCAGTTAGATAAAGGGTGCATTAATGATGTTCTTCTTGTTCCTGACATCTTTGCAAATCTTCTCTCTATCTATCAGATTTGTCATTCCAGTTATGGGAAAATAATAGATTTTTCTCCTAATGATGTAATCATTCGAGAACTTCAAAATCCAGACATTGTTGTTGCATCTGGAAAAGTATATCATAGTTCTCAATTGTATAAGTTTGCTTATTTTGAGTCTTCCTTCGGTTCCTATTTCATTGCACATGTCAATGCTTTGAGTAGGCTTTGGCATGAAATATTTGGACATCTCAACTACAGATATTTGTAGTAGTTGAGCACACAAAAATTGGTGATTGGTCTTCCTAAAGTTTCTTGTACTAATGGATTTTGTCTAGGTTGTGTCCTTGGAAAACAACATCAAGATCCTTTTCCTAAAGGAAAAACATGGTGTCCTACAACACCTATTGACTTGGTACATAGTGATCTCATGGAATTTCCAACTCACTCATTTTCAGGGGCTAAGTATGCACTCACTTTCATGGATGACTTCTCACGTCACTCTTGAGTGTACTTTCTTAAGTACAAGAATGAGGTCTTTGCTACTTTTAAGAACTTCAAGGATTTTGTTGAGAAGCAGACATCTCTTTCTATCAAGAAACTACACACAAGTAATGGGGGGAGTATGTCAATCAGGCATTCACAGATTTTTGTAGAGAACATGGAATTCAACATCATCTCTCTGTTCCCTACAACCCTTAGCAAAATGGTGTTACTGAAAAAAATAACCAGACACTGAAAGAAATGGAAAATTGTATGATTCATTCCAAGAACATGAAACCTTCCTTCTCGGTTGAAGTAGTAAAATGTGCAAATTACATTCAGAATATGATGCCTCATCGGGCATTACGGCATAAGACTCCAGAGGGAGCTTGGATCCATGTTAAGCATGATGTCTCTACTTTTAGAGTATTTGTCAATCCAACATGGGCCTTAATTCCAGTTGAAGAGCGCAAATATATGGATAAGAAGAGCCAACCATTGATATTTGTTGGTTGTTGTGAGGATATGAAGGCATATAGGTTATTTGATCCTACAACTAAAGAAGTCTTCTTTTGAAGATATTTTCGTTTTGAGGAAGGCTTCAACCCCACATCAAATACTTCTCCATCCTCGGATTGTAATGCTGACAATGGTGCTGAACATGTTAACATTTTCTCTTTAGAGATGATGATGACCATTTTGAAGTTCAACATCAACATCAACCAGAAGAAAATCTACCACCTACACCAACAAAGCATGAGAATCCTGAACATGAACAACTTGATTGAGAACGTGAACAAGTTGATCAATAACTTCATCTCAGGAGGAGATTTCGTGAGAGAAAGAGGCATGACAGGTATGGCTATGAGCCAACTGATTTCAACTATTCTTCCTTAGCCTCTTCCCCTATTCAATCACAAACAATAGGTGTCTCTTTTTTTAGTCATACTATCTCAAATGATTCACAACAATTTTCTAACACTGTCAGCATACCTGAATGGGATGCTTCCATGACATATGAGTATTATTCATTGACGAAGAAACAAACATGGGATCTCATTTCTCTTCTAAAGGGACGAAAGATAGCTCGTTGTAAATGGGTCTATAGGACCAAATATGCATCAAATGGATCTATTGACAAGCATAAGGCACGTCTTGTGGCCAAGGTATTTTCACAAGTTGAAGGGATTGATTACTCTGAGACTTTTTCCCCTATTTCCAAGATGAATTATATATGCCTTGTGCTTTCACCTGCTGCTAATTCCCAAGGATGGCCAGTCTACTAGATGGATGTAAAGAGCGTCTTTCTGCATGGTGATTTAGATGAGGAAATCTACATGGAGCAGCCTCCTGGTTTTGTGCATGCTTCTTCTCTTGTTTGTAGGCTCTTATGTTCTCTTTATGGTCTCAAACAAGACGCTTGAGCTTGGTATGAGAAGATGGTTAGTTTTCTGATTTCTTCAGGGTTTGATCATTGTCATTCTGATCCTACATGTAATACCCCAAGGACGTGCCCCAATTGTATTATGAATTGTAATTATGTTTTATAGGCTAGTGATCCAAGTGTATATAAGGTGGTGTGCTTATGTGTTTATTAGGTTGGAGAGCCTAAGCGTTAAAGGCCAAGAGCCTGATTTTGTATATGTAATCATGTAGATTATTAATAAAATATAAACATCGTTGCGTGTAGACCAACCATGAAGAAAGAGTGATGGGGTACTAAGCTTCCACAAGGATGGGTAAGTGAGAGGGGGATGAAAGGTTGGGAGAGGGGATAAGCTTAAGATATTAAGTCCTTAAGAATAATATTTTAGTATTATTCCAAAGATATGTGAAATTTATGTTTTATCCTAAGTCTTTGGAAGGACAGGTGACTTCCAAATGAGGAGGAGCGTGCTTCATGGGTGACATGTGTCGACCTACGAACATGCAATTTAATCCAAGAAATGAGCCTTGTTGGGGGTTAGTCCTGCCATTCTCCAATCCTCTGTCTGATTTCACTGTCGGTACTCCACCTAAAACTGTTTTGCCTCTGCATTGGACTTCTGCATACCCTCACGTACCTGAAAACCGGTGGAAACCTGTGAACTGAGCCATGTCTCCTGTGTTGATTGTTGAGAAGCCCGACGCATCCTGGAATTGTTGAACCTTTCTATGTCTTAGCATCTGATTGCTACCATTTTGGGAGTCCATACCCATTTTCCCAGTAGGTTGTTGTGGCCACGTAGATCCTTGATTGAGTGTGGCTTGTTGTTGTTGTACATTCGTTGTTGAGCCTTGTTGTTGTGTCCTCATTGTGTTGGAACTAGTTGAAGAAGCAAGTTGTCAGGCCTGTGAACAACACTCTCTCCAGGTGAGAGAGGTGGTTGTGGTCGAAGAGGCAGGTTGTCAGGCCTGTGAGCAACTCTCTCCAGGTGAGAGAGTGTGCTGAGGAATTGAGATCTCCTGGAAGGCTTCCTGTAGCTGCTACAGATATCTGAGAATTCCAGTCCAGCCTATTGCTGAAGCCCAAGGCAAGGGAGGTGAAGCAGCCGATGGACTGTAGGACAGTGAAGGTGTATACTCCTAGGGTGGGACATGCATGTGGGGAATGAGAGTCTGTGAGCAGTGGGTGTAATTGACTGCTGGGAGAGAATCATTCCTCTATAACTGTGTGACTTCCCTATTGACCTTACCTAGCCTAGGAATCCATTGCCTGGTGGAGATTAGTTCTAGCTCGAGGGTGACCTACTGTTGAGAGTGATGAGCAATGCGATCTAAGGATGGGAGTTTCGTGAAAGGTCTGCACGCAGTTGGTGGTGTTACCTATCATTCTAAAATATAAGTATAAGTTTGTGCTTAAATTATATGTTTTGCATGTTTATGATGCTTGTATGTTAGCATGAATTCCATTGTGTAAATGAATTATTGTTAATTCCATTAATTTTGTATGGTAGAAGTAATTATGTGTTTAATATATGTTAATTCATTTAACTTATTTAAAATGCATACTATATAAGTGTTATTCTGCGGTAGCATTTCCTCGACCATGGGTTGAGGCTCATGGAATGTTACAGTTTGGTATCGGAGTTAAGTGAGACTCTGAATCGTGGCGTTGGCCCGATGGCCTGTTGGTGGCTGGGAAAAAAATGGTTGAGTTAAGGGTGTTTCGGTAGAGTTTCTCGGCCTGGTGGTAGCTGGGGACTTTAAATTTTAGTATCAGAGACAAGAGTTTCAATGTTGAGCCTGGATGGGCCAGATAAGTGGTCTTTAGACCCAAGGTTTCGAGTGGAAATTGTGTTAGGAGGAACCAATTTTGGACCTCAGAAGCATTCCTGAGTGCCAAGGGGTTACTTGGTCATGTTACAAAGCTCAATAGGAGTAGAGGTAGAATAAAACCACAATCGACGTGGTATTTGGCCAGAGAGAGAGAGAGAGATAGAGAGAGAGAGAGCTCAACACTTGGGGTGTGGGAGCATTAAGATCTGTTTGGAAGGAAAGGAAAAACCTTTACGGCCGTCAGATATGGAGAAAGCATAGAAGGTTTAACCTAGAAGCCCTTTGGACTTTGTGACGTCGAAGAATCTTAGTGAAAATATATGAGAAAGGCCAAAAGCTGAAGCGTCGAAGTCCCGAAGGAGATCTACACCATAGATTGTA
Source organism: Picea glauca (assembly GCA_000966675.3). Classification (NCBI taxonomy): domain Eukaryota; kingdom Viridiplantae; phylum Streptophyta; class Pinopsida; order Pinales; family Pinaceae; genus Picea; species Picea glauca. The sequence goes on from JZKD02S0536217.1 coordinate 128,619, forward strand.
GGAAAAGAGCTTGACCATTGGATCAAGTAAAGGAGCAGATCATGATTTTAGATTTTGAGACAATTAAAGTATGTTGAGGGGAGTACTTCCAAAGTCCAAAGTTCTGAAGTGAGAGTAGGCATGGTGAGGCCGGATGATGTTGCCAGAGGTGACATGGACCTTCCTAGACAGCCATGTGCCACCACCTGAGTTGGTGACATCTGTACCATGTGGACCCATGGTTCGGAATTTCAGAATTCGAATGATGGAAAGGAAGCGAGTGTGAGAACTTTCGAAGTCCCGAAGCTCCAAACTTTCGAAGTCCCGATGTTTCGAAGACTCAAAGCCTCGGAACTCAGATGCCTGAAGTTCGATAGTGTGTGTCCTCCATAGGATGTTGGGTAGACGTGGACCGTTGATCCACCTTACTTCGTGAGTTTGGTAATTTGAACTTCGAGAGATTGTCGTATTGTGCTTTGAAATTTTCTGAAGGCCGAAGACCCGAGTAGCACCTTTTTACCTAGCACTTGATCATGCCCATCATCACATGGGTTGAGGCCTGGGAAAAGGGGGCTATCGCCCGAAAATTATTACAGAGCAGAGAAGAGCTCAAAAATTTCAGGAAATCTGAACGTTTTTAGTTTGTTTATGAATGTTGAGGGATTTGTTAAGGAATGATGTCTTGACAAATTCCGGTTGTCTGCACGTGTGTTGCAAAATTTTAGTGGGTGCCAAAACCAATTAGAGTTTCCACTGAGCGCAAAGAAATGGAAGAGGCATGGATTTCTTCCAGTTCAGAGAATAAATTAAAAGGGATGGATGTCCATTTGGTAGTTGAAGGATCGAACTCCAATGGGGATGGAGAAGAGTTGGAGAAGGAAGGGCATATGATGAAAATCCTTGAAAGATTACAGAAAGATGCCCAGGCTCACCAAGATGATAACAGACAGCTCATGAAATCCAGGAATCAACAGGGATAATTCAACTTGAAGTTGATGCGAAGCCTGGAAAGGATCGAAAAGAAATTGGACAAGGAGAGTGACTTAAAAAAAATAGGGAGTCGCAGGATCCCTAAGAAGAAAATAAGATCAAGAAGTGTTAGCAGGCATCGTCTTCACTCCCCGAAACATTCCAATAAGAAGGTACACAGAAGTTCAAGCCCATCTCCTACCAGAAAACACAGGATATCTGAAGTAAACGAACTGAAGGGCGAGATGAACAAGATTAAGCCTCCCACATTTGATGGAGAGCACCAGAAGGAGGAATATGTCGAGACATGTTTTCTTGGCATGAGGAAATACTTCCAACTATATAATTATTCCTCTCATGCAAAAGGAAGAATTGCGATGTATCAATTGAAAGGGAAGTCATCCATGTGGTGGGATCAACTTGTGCAGGTGAAACACATTAGAGAAAAGGATATCACTTGGAAATAATTCAAGAAATATTTCGAGAAGAAATATTTGACTAAAAGATATTATGACAAAAAAATGAAAGAGTTCTTTGAACTCAAGCTGGGTAGCATTCCCATTGATGAATACGAACGAAGATTTTTGGAATTGTTGAAGTATGTTCCGTTCATCAAGGATGAGATTGTCAAGATTCAGAGATATCTGAGTGGATTGCCACCTTCCATTGGTGACAAGATTCAATATGATGACCCTAAGACTATGGAAGAAACAATAAGGAGGGAGAAATGCTTATATGAATAGAAAAGATAAAATCCTACCTTCCAGAAGGCTTGGGAAGACAAGAAGAAGTTCAAGAAAGAGCAGAGGCAGAAGGGAAACAAAACTTCCTTTTTCAGAAACAGTCTTCAGGGACAACCATCTTTTAAAGAGCCTAGGAAGGCTGAAGTGGGAGGGAAAATGCCAAGACCGCTACCTATGGAATTTTGGGGTTGTAAAGGGAACCATAGGTACAGAGATTGCCCCCAAAGAAATGATAAAGTGAGAGTTATCCACAATGTACAACAGGCTGAAATAGTGGAGGAAATGGGTAGTAGAATGCCAAGAATCTATGCAGCCCTGGAAAACAAGCAAGTTGAATATCAATCGCACATGATTGAAGTGGAAGGTATGATAAAAAACCATGCCTTTGCTATTTTAATTGATTCAGGGGCTAGCCATAGTTATATAGATCCTAGAGTGATGGAAAGTTTGCAATTGTCGAGAAGCAAATATGAGAAATCTTGGTTAGTGTAGCTGGCTACATGAACCAAGAGGAAATTCACTGAGTTAGTTAAGTCTTGTCCAGTGGACATGAATGGACTGAGCACAAAGGATGAATTGAATTTTCTACCTTTGGGTTCTTATGACTGTCTAGTTGGGATGGATTGGTTGGACCAACACTATTCCATCCTGGATTGTCGTAACAAGGAATTCACCTGCCTAGATGAAGAAGGAAATAAGAAAATAGTCCAAGGAAGGGATGATTTTAGGGGCTAAATTTCACTCATGGGCTAATTTTCCACGGTTTTTCCCAAAAAATGATTCGCTATTCTAAAAATGATTTGCCCAAATTCTGTAGGATAAAATTATTTTACCTTAAAAATCGCCAAAATTTTATACAAACTAAATAAAATCCTTAGAAATTTGAATATTTTTACAAAAATATCGTCAATTTTTTTATAGTTGGCATATGAAGGATTAGTAATATTCACCAAGGTTTCTACATTTAAAAATAAATTTCCATCCTTAAAATCATCCCTTGTCCAAGGAATTCCCAGAGTTGTTGCTATCAAAGAAATCTCAGCAATGCAGCTGAAAAAGTGTTGTAGGAAAGTCTGTCAATTATTTGCAGCCCATATGAAGGAAACACCTAAGGATAAGGTGTCGAATATTGAAGATCATGCGGTACTAAAGGATTGTGAATATGTATTCCATGAGGTACCCGGATTACCCCCGAAAAGAGATATTGACTTCTCTGTAAACTTGATTCCTTGAGCAGCTCCAGTATCAAAAGCTCCTTACATAATGAGTACACCAGAGCTAAAAGAACTGCAATTGCAGCTTGAAGAGCTTCTAAAGAATGGTTATATATGCCCAAGTGTGTCACCTTGGGTAACCCTGGTCCTGTTCATGAAGAAGAAGGATGGGACACTATTGACGGGCGAAAATGACCATCCATCAATTGGAAGGACGAGTCCGATCCGGGGTTGTCTAAATAACCCAAGCCGTTTGATGTAACTCGTTCTGATGGGTTTAATGGCTCCGTTATCCAATCTAAAATTCCTAAAGAAACAAATAAAAGAATGAAATAACTAACTAATTACTAATTACTATATATATATGTACATAAGTATGACGTAACTATTGTAGATATATTTAAACAACATATTTACTTATCTTATTTATGTACATGATATACACATTGCAAGTTTTAATCTAAACTTACAAAACTCAATGTGAAAAATGATTGCTTTGAAAAAAAAAGATAAAGAAAGTACATAAGATATTTTTTTTGTTTTTTCTTTAACAATCTAAACTAATAAGAAAAAATACTATGAAACATAAATATGTGGATAGTCAAAAGCCAAACCATATATTCGAGTTTCAGAAATGAGTAAAGGACATAAAAAAATAAATGAGCTAACATGTTAGTGAGTTAATGATATGCATCCAAACATCTATACGATTAGAGAACATCCAACCACCTTGTCCAAGAGGGAAACCTGTAATGAACCTTAAAACTGTTCTGAATAAATGCAGAACAATGTGTTGGCAGTTGAGTTTTAATAACAAAATGAATGATGCAAATAGTTGTTGCGAATTTATGATTGCAAGCAATTACATTTGAGATGAATCTAATAGTAACAATGTACATTTAATTATTCAACTAAAAATTAAAGAGAAATCCTATCATTTGAGTTGAATAAATGATCACTCTGTTTAATATCTAAAGCATCAAATATGGATGATATTTTAAAAAGAATTATCCCAAAAACATAATAGATTGTGAAGTATAAGACTATAAAAAACTATTGGTTTATCAGGATAAACAAACCATAAACGAAAACACCATTTACAGGAAGCTAAAGATGAAATGCAAATTTTTGTTCCATTCAAGTTTGTGAATTAATCATCCACCTTCAGCTCTAGGCCAAGATGTCTTCATTACAAAAATCTGAAGTATTTAAAGAGTTCAGGCAAACTAACAATCCTATCTTCTAAGATAGGATCAAATCCCAAGATGATTTACTAATTACAAAAATAGAGGATGATAAAACCACTCAATATCAAACTGTATCTCCCAAAATTATAAAAGGTTTGTTTCTGTTTACAAAATGAGCCAAAGAAATGGATAATTAACTAAGCCCAGAAATGCTCCATCTCATTAGATCACCACAATCTACACGATATCCTGAAACGAAAAACGAAATAAAGAAATTTAGATATTAATTTAACCAATATTTTCCAAAATTTTGAATGAGAATAGACTGGCTACAAAATCTGTTGATTATGTAGCTAGTCTTATTTTAAACAACATAAATCTGATTCAATCTATATTAATAAAAAAAAATCAATAAAAGAACAACTAAGATAAAAACAAATCTTTACCTTTCAACTGAATGTTAAATTTGACCCATAAAACCTCAAAGTTAATCATTGCTTTGACACACTCAACATTTTTTATTATGACATTTCCAGTTCTTTTCAAGCGTTTTCCTTGCCTTTGTGCACTGAACTTGAGTCTGTGGTTTTCACTTGTTAATGATTCAATCTGAGCTGTGAAGGTATTGATCTTCGCTTGAAGGAAGGGGACATCTATGTAATACTTGTCTATCCAATATAAACACACCTCACACCGTGGATTTGGAACAGTTGGTTGAGGAGACATATGACTGTGCATCAAAATGTTGCCACTATCCACTATGGTTTTTTGACTGAGTTTGATCCCTGGAAAATGTCCGTTATGTTTCAGGCATGGTGGCAGATTATGTACAAAATCGTAAGTCCGACTGGGATCCTATTCATAGTAATTTGGGTCTTCCTCCTCCAAGAACTTTTTTATCTCAGAATTGGAGCTCTCATGGACCTCGATCGCCTTGATTGAGCTCACATGAGATTTTTTTTTATTCTGTAAACTCCTTGAGATTAATATCCCAACGCTTTTGTTATTAATCCCTACGTTTGGATTCTTCCTTGATAGTTTGCATGAGCGTTTATTGGCAGTCTTTGCCATGGTATTAGGGAAAACATCCTTCTCACACTGAGGAGATTCAATGACCCTAGGGTCAGCATCTTGTTGCTCGAACCTAGGCTCATTGAGCGTGGCCTTATCACAGAGTTCTTTAGATAAGAAAACTAGTTTGTCACTGGAAGGGACAAGGGGTTTTTCCAGCATACGCTTATCAACCATAGGAACCTCTACAGGGTTGGATGTAACAAAGCCATTGCGAGATAGGAAATTATCCCAATCGTCGCCCTGTAATTTCAAATGATGGACTAACAACATCCTAATTAACCCATGGTGGAATAAACTAGAATTCAAACTCTTCCTTGTATACCTCTTAGCCATTTTATATAAACTTCTCAATAAGTAAAATGGCATGTTCAACTAGAAACCGATGAAATTCATTAACAATCTTATGTGGTAAAGAAAAATGAGTCCGAAGCGACCTTCACATGTAACGAACTGTCATAAAACCACCAATAAACCATGCCACCTAGTCTTTAACAGAGATATAGGCATACCTTTGTCACAACATTGGATTTTCCGAGAGGTAAAGAACAAACTCCACGGAACCTCCTCCAACTTGGAATTATTAAACTATTTTTTCCTGTTAAGGGGAAGGCCTGTTTACTGGCTCAAAAATTCCTCGGTGATTTTGATTTGAACATCACCCACTTTGGCTTGGAATCCATCGAAAGAGAGGGAGAAATCCTGGGCTGCTTGCAAGTTGTAACCTTGGAATTTTTTGAGAAACTCAAGCCAACCCTGACTCTTAAGGTCTTCACTCGCATCGTCACATAGAAGCAAGGTTTGGGATCCATTTGGTTCGACACAAACGACATGGGCCATACGGATTCAGAAAAGCATTCACAAAGGCAGACATAAATCATTGTAAGCATGAGGGGTTTCAAAAATAGAGGAAACCAGGGAAAAAAACAAAGGAATAAAACCCACCATTACCCTAGCGCGATTAAATGAGGGAATGAGGGGTTTCATACGAAGATCAAACATTTTGTGTAATGAATTGCCAAGAGTACAGAATGAATCCCAAGACTTTAACTTGGAATGATGGATCTGTCGATTTCAGATTGCCACCTCAAACAGAGTACAGGGTACGACCGGATGTATTCGAATCTCATCATTGTGTAATGGGTGGAGTTGATTTTATAAGGTTAGGAGAAGAGGTGTTTTACAAACCAAAACATAATGATAAGAAAAAAGATTTACCAAGAATTATAATGAAACAAAACCATAGTCTAATTGCAATCAATTCTTGGTGTATGATAAAAAACTCAAGATATATCTCATAATCGAATGAGCAACTTATAACAAAGGTTTTATTGATATATGCTAGACTTCAAAGAAAACAATACTCATTAAAATATTTGCAAGAACATCAACCCTTCTTAAGACATAAGCCTTAGATACAATTTGCAATATGATCATAAGTTTTCAATGCTCCATTCATGATTTTAGTCATGAATGAAGCATGAAAACGAAAAGAATAAGAACAATCGATACAACCTCTTATAGCTGAAAAGTCACCTTCAAACAACAATACTTGTGACAAAGCATAGGTAACTACAAGGATTTTTATTTGTCGATTTAAAAGGTGAAAATATTGTTGGAGCTACCAACAATGGCAACTTACTAGGAGAAGAAGTTATCTCTGCACCATCGACGAGTTCATGTTAGGAACATTTAGAAATATTACAGATCAAAGATAACTAAAGGACATCAAGCATTCTAAGGACCCTTACACATTCCATCCTCAGATATCTTCCTGTCAAAATGAAATCTGGTGACAAATTTTAAAAATGAGAGCAACGATGTTCAAGTCAATGGCTCTGATACTGTTGATAGGGCCACTTCTTCCAGCAGGTGTCCATAGCCTAAGAAGGGATGTCAATTAACCCACTTTGACGCCTCTACCCTATCCAAGAATTTCAATTCAGAATGAGAGACAAATATCGAAATTTTATACCTGATAATTTTCTTGAACCCGACATTGCTTCGCTGCCAGCAAGCCTGTTTAGTACCCTGGTGAAGTTGTCTTGGCATAATGTATGTATTTACCCACTGCCAACATACCTGTTCAGTGTCCCGTTGGGTTTACAAACACTTCCCACAACTCTCGGGAAAATTATTCACAATCTGATATAATTTATAGATATTCAGAAGAGCGGGGTGATGCTGAAAATTCCAGTCTTTGGCACATTTGTTATTTTCTAGCCTTTAATTTTTTCTTAATCACCTTCATTATGATATGAAATTAGTTTCTTGTTGAAACTAATTTTTTGAGGACAGGAAGGCATACTTGATTTGCTTTCTTTAAAAGCAGGGACAACATAAAAATCTTTAACAATGGTCGTGTCTGCTCATAATTATAAAGCGAACCCATAAAATTAATTTTGAACAGAAAAACTTCTTTAGCTAGTCTGTGTTTCAGGAAATTACAACAATTGATGCTCTGATAGTCCTCGACTGTTGTTTAAGATGAGGCCTTCTGGTTTCCCTCCTTGAACCAAACTGTGATACAAGCATGTTTTAACCGGAAAGCAATGAAAACAAACAAAATGAAAAAGAACCAAAAACCAGAAAACAAAACAAATCAAAAAAGAAAAATTATGTACAAAAGGTGAATCTGGGACTTGTTATGAAAAATACCTTTTGAGAGCTTGGCCATTCATTGGGAAGGTGTCTGGTTGTCCCTCTAAATTCTGTAGGTAGAAAGAGCTGGGACCTAGTTTTGAAGCGATTAAGAAGGTTCCTAACCACAGGTTCTGGAACTTGGTATGTTCCCCTTTTCCTTCATGAGGTTTATCCCATTTGAGAACCAGATCTCCCACCTCAAAGTTTCTATCTAAGGAAGAAATTGAATCGAACCAGCTTTTAACAATATGATGATGCTGAACCAATTTTTCTTTTGCTTGTGCTCTTACTTCCTCTAATTTCAACAAAGCATTAATCTGACTTTCAAGAGGAGGACAATCCTTTTCCTGAACTTTCTATGATAATTGCAAAGGGGGAAGCAAAACATGAGGAGGGAGAATTGATTCTCTTCCATAGATGAGAAAGAAAGGAGAATTACCAACAACGGTTTTCAGAGTCACCCTATCAGCCCAGAGTGTGTTAAAAAGCGCGTTGTGCCAGTTTTTGTGTTTTTCAGAAACTGTCCTCTTGATGATTTTGATCAGGTTTTTGTTTGTTGATTCTGCTAAACCGTTTCCTTGGGGGTAATAGCTGGTAGAATATTTTAGTTTTATCCCTTTTTCTAAAGCAAAAGCACTCATATCGAAGGACGAAAAGTAGGAAGCATTATCAAAGACCAAACACTCAGGAATACCGAATCGAGTAATGATGTTTGAATTAAGGAAAGATATTACCTGACTAGTGTTTACCACTTTTAGTGGTGCAACCTTGGACCATCTGGTAAAATAATCCGTCGTTGTAATGATGTATTTATGCTGCTGCGAGGAAGTGGGGTTAATCGGCCCTATAATGTCAAGACCCCATTGCTGAAAAGGAGAATCTACCAAAACAGGTTGCAAAGGGAACCCTGCCTTTTGTACTCGTCCAGAAGCCTTTTGGAAGATTATGCATTTACGACATAACACATGGGCATCTTTGAATAACGTGGGCCAATAGTACCCATATCTTGATAATTTGTGAGTAGTAGTGTCTCCACTGAAGTTCCCACCAGCTTCTCTTGCATGCAGTTCAGATAACACTTTATATGCTTCATCTCTTTCCAAACAACGCATGAGGATGTTATAAAAAATTTTACAGAATAATACGCCATTTACCAGCTGGAAAGGTGCAAATTTTAGTCTTAATTCTCTTCTCTTTTTTGGATCGAGATGGCGAGGAGAAGAACCTTCTGTTAAATAAAACTTAATGTCATCCAACCAAGAATTAGAAACAACTTGTGTACAATAGATTTGATTTTGACTATGCTGATTTACAGTTAAGACATTAATTTGACTCTGTTGCTCTTCAACTGAATCAACCACTAGTTTTCATAGACATTGACCTCTGATAATTTGCACAAGGGTAATTTCGAGGTCATACTCCTGTAATGATGTCATCCAGTTTTCCCGTTTTTCACCCAATTCCTTTTTCACTAACAAGTTTCTGACAACAGGGTAAGGCACAATGACTTTAGTTCTGGATTTCAGTAGATATGATCGAAAATGTTTTACTGCTTTAAAAACGATATAAGCCTATTGATATACAACCGGGTAATTAAGATTTGCTCCTTTGAAGGATGAACTCATAAAGGTGTTGATACTGAGAGGGGGGTGAATTAGTATCAAGTACAATTTAAAACCTTTTTCAAGTTATACTTAAACCATTGAACTATATCCAATGAGCAATGAACAATAGTATAAGGGTTACACCAATACACCATAATACACCATGCACAATATATGAGAAATAATCAATAGTTATTGTTCAAGGGAAGTAATGACTTCCAAAAGTAGCTACAGCTTCCAAATGTAAAGGGA
>JZKD02S0536217.1:141225-158493 GCA_000966675.3 Picea glauca
AATTCACTTTGTCATCTTCAAAAATTCATTTCTCCTCAACCATGAGGATCCACATGATGTGCCACATACCACCGGAAACAAAATGATGTATACTATCCATCCATGGGTGTTGTATTTTCATGTGAATTTTTCTTCATGTCCAAATACCTTCATCAATCTTGCGGTCCAAAACCCATGACTAGGGTTGACATCAATGACAACAACCAATCTTTCGAGAAAAGGAAAAGGGGATTTCATTGATTTTAGTGTTCTTTTGGGTCAACATAGCGACATAAGATCGATCAGAGGAAAATGTATAAAGAGTGAAATCTTGTGAAAAATTAGGACTCATTAAGGAGGGAGCCTCCACTATGGCTTTTTTGATGGAATCAAAAGCTTGATTTTCCCGCGGTCTCCAATGATAGTGAACATCCTTTTTAATTAAGTTTTTCAATGGATTTACCATTTCTGAAAAACTAGGGACAAACCTTCTGACAAAATTGATCTGGCCTAAAAAATATTGCATAGATTTTTTGGAGGAGGGGGGAGGAAGTTTGGTAATGGCTTGAGTCCTTTCAGGATCAATGATCATCCCATCACTAGATACGATGAATCCTATAAGTTTTCCTTGTTCCAATGCAAATATAGACTTCTTAGGGTTTAGAGATATGCCATATTTGTGACATCATTGTAGGAAATACCTAAGGTGAAATAAGTGATCTTTCTTGTTTTTGGAGAAAACAGTAACGTCATCAAGATATACCACTACAGATTGATTGATGAGACCATGAAAAGAAATATCCATTTCTCTCTGGAAAGTGGCCCCGACAGTTATAAGCCCAAAAGGCATTTTCCTGTAGGTGTAAGTACCCCATGGGGTACATAAAGTGGTTTTTAACTGGTCTGGGGGAGACATGAGGACCTGGTTGTATCCTGAAAAACTGTCAAGCATTGACAGTCTTTCGGAACCAGATATCTACTGAAGAATTTGTTCCATTGGAGAAACAAGATAATTGTCTTTGTCAGACGCTCGGTTCAAGTTTCGAAAATCGACACAGAGTTGAATTTCGTCACTTTTCTTTCTTACAGGGACAAGATTAGATACCCATTGTGTGTGTCTTACTCGGAAGATTATCTTTGCTTTCAATAGTTTGTTTAGTTCTTTCTTGACCGTCAGTTCCAGCTTAGGGTGCATCTTTCTCAGCTTCTGCTGAAAAGGTTGATTCTAGGGTTTCATGGGGATGATGTGTTGTATTATGTTAGGGTCAAAAGTTTTTAAATCATCATATGTCCAAGAAAAGACATCCTTGAATTCTCTAAACAGTTTTATAAAAGTGGACCGCTCTTGCTCGAAACATCCCGTTCCCATATTAATATATTGTGGATTATCATTAGTCCCTAGATTTACCTTTTCATGAGTCAAGGAAGAATTGTTTGTTTTACAATTTACCGATTTTATGAATTTATCATGCAAATCATAAAAAATTTCTAGTCTTACCACGGATTTAGGGATAGAATTTACCAGATCTGATGTTGATTTGGGAGACATCGAGTATGATATTACTGTAAAATTGAGGAGATCTTCATCGTGGGTGCCTTCATCAATAACCACACCTTGGAAGGTGTCCTCCATGTGAAAAAAACTAATGATCTGTTGATCATCATCAAACACTCTCCGGTTAGTGACATTTTCTGGGACTAATGGTTTGAACAATAACTCAATTGAAAATGCATTTGGAGAAAGCCCTCCTGCAGGAAAAAGTTTGGAAGCGACGTTAGCTAATAAATCATCGTCAGAATTGTTTAATCTCATAATGGAATTGATTTTAAATGCGAAAAACTTATGCATTAGATTCCATACCTTGGCTTGATAACGTTTTAGGTGTGGTGATAGGCAATGCATGGAGTTTCTTAACTGTCTGGTGACAATTTCCAAATCAACGAATACCATTAAGTTCTGTACATTCATATCTACCATTTTATTGAGTCCTTGCAAAATTTTTTGGTATTCGGCGGTGTTGTTTGTGCATTCAAACTCTAATTGACAGGTGACCAAAGTTTTATTACCTGTCGGGTCAATGAGTACACATCCTGAACCATCTCCTTCTCTATATTTGGATCCATCGAAGTAGAGAGACCACATGTGAGCTTCGTCGGCAGTGTTTGGAACATTTGGTAAAGTTGTTGACTATGTGCATGTCGTGAGCTCCGACTGTTGTTCTGTATCAGTGATGGTGGAGGTTTCAGCCATGAAGTTACCGAAAAAGGTGTCCATTCCTTGCATTTCAAGTGAATTATTGGAAGCAGTAAATGGTTCATTAACATCATTCAAATCCATCATGGTGTGCTTGAGGTAACGCTCACGATTAATCCTAATTCTTTTTGGCTTTCCATTCTTTGGTAGCCACACATGAGACTAGTTTGTCGCAAAGTATCCATGCAGCTGTTCAGACCAATCCCTGCTTAAGAATAAATCGTACACTTCAGGGATGTCAATAACAATGATATCAATAATTTGGTGAACCTTAGGATTAGAGGATAGCCTAATGAGTACATTCTTTAGTTCACCAATTACCTTAACATTCGTCTGATCGAGTTGAATGATTTTAAGACTAGAGGGTTGAACTTCAGCATTGATTTTTTGGAAAATAGACAAAGGCATCACATTTGATGATGCGCCAGAATCTACCATGCAATTATGTACATTTTTGTTGAAAATTTCAAAAGTTAATAAAAAAGGTGGGACATTTTTGCTAGTATTAACAACAAAATTTTGTTGATTTCTAGTCGTTGTCCCTGAAATTACTTTATCTACATTTGATACAATTTTTTATGTGAGGTCTCTTTTATCTGAGGGTTCAGGTTTTGTTTTAGCAAGGACCTTTTGAGCTGTTTTAGGACTGATTTCTGCAATTTTCTTGCTATTCAGATTATTGTTTTTACTATTTTCTGCAATGTTATGAAGCATTTTCTGCAGAAGAAAAGGAAAATTCAAAAGTTCGTAAACATAAATATTAGCTCTAAGTTTCTTTAGGTCTTCGATCAAATCATATTCTAAACTTGGGGCTGCTAAATTCTGTTTTGTTTCAGTTTGTTTAATTTTTTTCTGAGGCACATTAGTACTTATTTCAAAAGAGGGTTTACTCTGAGTTTTGCTTCTGGTGTTGTAAGGATGGACAGTTTCAAAATTGGCTTGAAAAATACTGTCAGAAAAATGCCCGAAGACATTGGGAGATGATTCCTCTTCTTCGACTATTTCCTCTTCAACCACATCTTCAAAATTCTCAGGGGGGACTAAGTTATCATGTGCTTCAAGGATAGTCTGTATAGCGTATTGTAGGCTTTCAAAATTCAGATCCTCAGGGGTTGGGTTTGGTCGGTTTGAGGGAAAAGGTTTTCTAAAATGAGGTTTTTAACTTCCTTTTCTTGAAGATGCTTCTTCAGCTGATCTCCTCAATTCTACGACTTGATTTGATAATTTCTGGATGACCTTTTGTAAACTTTCCAAATATGAGGTTTCTGATTGAGTTTTGGTTAAGGGAGGTCTAGGAATAATTTGTATTTTCTTCTTAGAAGATGGGGTTATTTCTGCCTCATTATTAAGATTATCTTTTAAGCTCAAAATATCTTTTTTGATCTGGCTTGCCTCCTTGAAGGCTTCCAGTAACGTTGACTTCTTAGACCTTTTAACCCAAATTTCTACATTATGGTGTAGAGCTTTGGTGAAATATGCCACAATGAGATTTTTTGCAGGCATTGAATCAATGGGGATTCGACTTTTTAATGTGAGGAGCCTTTGATTAAAATATTTTACTTTCTCCTTAGGGTTCATCTTTAAGCAAGAGAGTTCCATGACTAAGACCTCGAGAGTTTTATCATCTCCAAACTTCTCTAGGAAATAGGACTCGAATTTGTCCCATGATACAATGGTGTGAGGTTGTTGGGAGAAATACCATGTAGAGGCATTTCCCTCAAACATGTAAGGAAAAAGTCTACATACTACATCTTCATGTTCTCCACTTCGGAGTCTAATGACTAGCATGAATTTTTTATGTGATCTTCGACAATTTGTTTAGAATTGGGATCAAAATTAGGTAACCATTTCTCTGGGTGTTTTGGTAAAGGGTGTTGTGGTCCAGGTACTTCCACAACGTCTTGGTCGATCCATGCTCTGGCGGGATTGTTTTGATTTTCCATGGGTGTAGGTGGTGTCGAAGGCTGATATGGTTCAGATGACACACTGCCTTCATCAGGGGATTCTCCTTCTAAAGAGGAAGGATATGAATGAGGTGGTGAAGGTGGAATACTGACTCCAAGAGTAGGGATATGGTCAGGATCTGTGGGATTTAAAAGCAGACCAGTGCCTTCAAGATGCTCTCTAATATCAGAGAAATATAGAGATTGATTCAGTGGCCGACCAGGTTGTCTGATACGGGCCAAAGCACTATGTGTCCTTAAAAGTGACTGACGAACAATTTCTTGTATGTCAAACCTTTAAGGGTTTGGTGTAACTGTATCAATGGGAATCTAGGGATTTTCGTTTGAGGTAGTTGTTGTTTGAGACATAACGTTATTGTCAGAATGACTTCGTGTTACTATAGGGGAGTGAGTGTGTGGGGGAGGATTCTTATGACTTCCACATGCCATCAATTGTATTCAGACTCTCTTTCTAGTGCCATTTGTTGACAGGCAAAAATGATCGTCCGTCAATTGGAAGGGCGAGTCCAGTCCGGGGTTTTCTAAATAACCCAAGTCGTTTGATGTAACTCGTTCTGATGGGTTTAATGGCTTCGTTAACCAATATAAAATTCCTAAAGAAACAAATAAAAGAATGAAATAACTAACTAATTACTATATATATATATATATATATATATATATATACATAAGTATGACGTAACTATTGTAGATATATTTAAAAAACATATTTACTTATCTTATTTATGTACATGATATACACATTGCAAGTTTTAATCTAAACTTACAAAACTCAATGTGAAAAATGACTTCTTTGAAAAAAGCAGATAAAGAAAGCACATAAGATTTTTTTTTTGTTTTATTTTTAACAATCTAAACTAATAAGAAAAAATACTATGAAATAGAAATATGTGGATAGTCAAAAGCCAGACCATATATTCAAGTTTCAGTAATGAGTAAACGACAGAAAAACATAAATGATCTAACCTGTTAGTGAGTTAATGATATGCATCCAAACATTTGTACGATTAGAGAACATCCAACCACCTTGTCCAAGAGGGAAACCTGCAATGTACCTTAAAACTATTATGAATAAATGTAGAACAATGTGTTGGCAGTTGAGTTTTAATAACAGAATGAATGATGAAAATAGTTTCTTTGATCTTATGATTGCAAGCAATTACATTTGAGATAAATCTAATTGTAACAACGTGCATTTAATCATTCAACTAAAAATTAAAGAGAAATCCTGTCATTTGAGTTGACTAAATGATCACTCTGTTTAATATCTAAAGCATCAAATATGGACGATATTTTAAAAAAAATTATCCCAAAAACATAAAAGATTGTGAAGTCTAAAGCTATAAAAAAATATTGGTTTATCGGGATAAACAAACCATAAACAAAAACACCATTTATAGGAAGCTAAAGCTGAAATGCAAATTTCTGTTCCATTAAAGTTTGTGAATTAATCGTCCACCTTCAACCCCAGGCCAAGATGTCTTCATTACAAAAATCTAAAGTATTTAAAGAGTTTAGTTTACAAGATGATTTAATAATTAAAAAAATAGAGTGTGATAAAACCACTCAATATCAAAAATCCCAAGATGATTTACTAATTACAAAAATAGAGGGTGATAAAACCACTAAATATCAAACTGTGTCTCCCAAAATTATAAAAGGTTTGTTTCTGTTTACAAAATGAGCCAAAGAAATGGCTAATTAACTAAGCCTATAAATGCTCCATCTCATTAGATCACCACAATCTACATGATAACCTGAAAGGAAAAACAAAATAAAGAAATTTAGATATTAATTTAACCAATATTTTCCAAAATTTCAATTGAGAATAGACTGGCTACATAATCTATTGATTTTGTAGCTAGTCTTATTTTAACAACTGAAATTTAATTCAATCTATATTAATAAAAAAAAATCAATAAAATCACAACTAAGATAAAAACAAATCTTTACCTTTCAACTGAATGATAAATTCGACTCATAAAACCTCAGAGTTAATCACTGCTTTGACACACTCATCATTTTTTATTATGACATTTTCAGTTCTTTTCAAGCGTTTTCCTTGCCTTTGTGCACTGAACTTGAGTCTGTGGTTTTCACTTGTTAATGAATCAATATGAGCTACAAGGGTCTTGATCTTCACTTCAAGGAAGGGGACATCTGTGTAATACTTGTCTATCCAGTATAAACACACCTCACAATTGGTTGAGGAGACATATGACTGTGCGTCAAAACATTGCCACTGTCAACTGTGGGTTTTTGACTATGTTTGATTGCTGGAAAATCTTTGTTATGTTTTAGGCATGGTGGCAGATTATCTACAAAATCGTAAGTCTGTTTGAGATCCGATTCATGGTAATTTGGGTCTTCCCCCTCCAAGAACTTTTTGATCTCAGAATCAGAGCTCTCATAGACCTTGATTGCCTTGATCGAGCTCACATGAGATTTTGTATTATTTCGTAAACTCCTTGAGATTAATCTCCCAGCTCTTTTGTTATTAAACCCTACGTCTGGATTCTTCCTTGATAGTTTGCCTGAGCGTTTATTGGCGGTCTTTTCCATGGTATTAGGGAAAACATCCTTCTCACACTCAAGAGATTCAATGACCCTAGGGTCATCATCCTGTTACTCGAACCTAGGCTCATCAAGCGTAGCCTTATCACAGGGTTCTTTGGATAAGAAAACTGGTCTGTCACTAGAAGGGACAAGGGGTTTTTCCAGCATAGGCTTATCAACCATAGGAACCTCTGCAGGGTTGAATGTAACAAAGCCATTTCAAGATAGGAAAGTATCCCAATCGTCGCCTTGTAATTTCAAATGATGGACTAACAACATCCTAATTAACCCATGGTGGAATAAACTTTGCCTTTTATACTTCTTAGCCATTTTATATAAACTTCTCAATAAGTAAAATGACATGTTCAACTGGAAACCGATGAAATTCATTAACAGTCTTATGTGGTAAAGAAAAATGAGTCTGAAGCGACCTTCACATGTAACGAACTGTCTTAAAACTACCAATAAACCGTACCACCTAGTCTTTAACAGAGATATTGGCATACCTTTGTCATAGCACTGGATTTTCCGAGAGGTAAAGAACAAACTCCACAACACCTCCTCCAAATTGGAATTCTTAAACCATTTTTTCCTGTTAAGGGGAAGGCCTGTTGCCTGGCTCAAAAATTCCTCGGTGATTTCGATTTGAGCATCACCCACTTTGGCTCGGCATCCATCGAAACAGAGGGCGAACCCCTAGGTTTCTTGCAAGTTGTAACCTTGGAATTTCTTGAGAAAATCAAGCCAACCCTAACTCTTAAGTTCTTCACTCGCATCATCACATAAAAGCAAGGTTTGGGAGCCATTTGGTTCAACACAGATGAAAGGGGCCATATGGATTCAGAAAAGCAGTCATGAAGGCAGACATAAATCACTGTAAGCATGAAGGGTTTAAAAAACAGAGGAATCAGGGCAAAAACCAAAGGAATAAAACCCACCATTACCCTAGCACAATTAAATGAGAGCATGAGGGGTTTCATACGAAAATCGGACATTTTTTGTAATGAATTTCCAAGAGTACAGAACAAAGCCCAAGACTTTAACTTGGAATGATGGATCTGTCGATTTCCGACTGCCACCTCAAATAGAGTACAGGATACGACTGGGTGTATTCAAATCTCATCATTATGTAATGAGTGGAGTTGATTTTCTAAGGTTAGGAGAAGAGGTGTTTTACAAACCAAAGCATAATGATAAGAAAAAAGATTTACCAAGAATTATAATGAAACAAAACCATAGTCTAATTGAAATCAATTCTTGGTGTATTATCAAAAACTCAAGATATATCTCATAATCGAATGAGCAACTTATAACAAAGGTTTTATTGATATATGATAGACTTCAAAGAAAACAATACTCATTAAAATATTTGCAAGAACATCAACCCTTCTTGAGACATAAGCCTTAGATACAATTTGCAATACGATCATACGTTTTCAATGCTTCATTCATGAGTCATGAATGAAGCATGAAAACGAAAAGAATAAGAACAATCAATACAACCTCTTACAGTCGAAAAGTCACCTTCAAACAACAATACTTGTGACAAAGTGTAGATAGCTACAAGGATTTTTCTTTGTCGATTTAAAAGGTGAAAATATTGTTGGAGCTGCCAATAGACACTGAGATTGTGTATTTATTTCAGACAGTTGAACAAAGTGACTGTAAAGAACAAGTATCCTCTGTCGAGGATCGTCGACCTCTTTGATCAGTTGAAGGATGCGAAGGTATTTTCGAAAATAGATCTCAGGTCGAGATATCACCAGGTAAGGATAAAGGATGAAGACATCAGCAAGACCACCTTCAGAACAAGGTATGGTCATTATGAATTCACAGTGGTTCCATTTGGGTTTTGAATGCGCCCATTGTCTTTATGTGCCTAATGAATGGTGTATTCAGGCAATATCTCGACAAGTTTGTCATAGTATTCTTGAATGACATCCTGGTGTATTCCAAGTTGGAGGAAGAGCATGAATGACATTTGAATATGGTGTTGCAGGTGATAAGAGAGCATCAACTGTATGCCAAGTTGAGAAAGTGCTCGTTTTATCAGAAGAATATCCATTACTTGGAGAATATTATTTCGAAGGATGGGATAGTTGTAGATCCTAAGAAGATTGAGGCCATCAGGGAATGGTCAGCGCCAAAGAACGTGACAGAAGCCAGATCCTTTATGGGTCTAGCTGGCTATTATAGAAGATTCATTGCAGGGTTCTCAAGGATAGCTCACCCTATCACTTCCTTATAGAGGAAGGAAAAGAAATTTTAGTGGACGAATGAATGTGAGAGAAGCTTCCAGTG
Organism: Picea glauca; assembly: GCA_000966675.3. NCBI lineage: Eukaryota > Viridiplantae > Streptophyta > Pinopsida > Pinales > Pinaceae > Picea > Picea glauca. The sequence continues at coordinate 150,280 of JZKD02S0536217.1, forward strand.
ATTGAAGAAACTGTTAACTAGTGATCCAATCCTGAGGATTGTAGGCCCAGATGAATATTTCATGGTGTGCACAAATGCATGCAAAGAAGGATTGGGAGGAGTCCTCAGTTAGAATGGATTCGTAATATGTTATGAGTCCAGGAAGTTGAAAGAGCATGAAAAGAACTATGAAACTTATGATTTGGATTTGGCAGCCATCGTTTATGCTTTGAGGAAATGGATACATTACATCATGGGAAGGAGGTTTGAATTTAGGACAGGGCATAACGGTCTGAAGTATTTGTTTGATCAACCAACCTTGAATGCTAGGCAGAGTAGGTGGTTGGAGTTTCTTTGTGAGTACGATTTTGATATCAAGCATATCAAAGGGAAGCATAATAAAGTGGTTGATGCACTTAGCAGGAGAGTACACAAATTACATTCTACATCCATTAGCAAGTATCAAACCGATATAAAGGGACGAGTTTTGGAAGTTGCAAGTGCATACTTGCAGTACAGGGAATTGGTAGCGAAGCTACAACAAGGTAAGACGCTAGAAGGAGTGGAATATTATAAGCTTGGAGCTGATGGAACACTCTTGTACAAAAACAAAGTTTATGTACCTAATGTCCAGAATTTGAAACTTGCAATTTTGAAAGAAATGCATAATGTACCTTATGCTGGGCACCCTGGATACCAGAAGACTGTGGCAACAATCAAGAGCCATTACTTTTGGTCAGGTATGAAGAAAGTGATTGATGAATACATCGCTATATGTATGGAGTGAGAGAAGGTCAAATCCAAGCACAGACACCCAGTAGGGTTGTTGTAGCCTCTACCCTTTCCTAAGTGGAAGTAGGAAGTAGTGACAATGGATTTCATCACAGGATTGCCTAGAACAGCCAAGCAACACGATTCCATCATGGTGGTGGTGGAAAAAATTATGAAGGCTACCCATTTTATTCCATTAAAGACTACGCACAAGGGAACTAATGTTGTCGATATATTTATGAGGGAAATAACATGATTGCACGGTGTTCCTAAGACAATTGTGTCTGATAGAGACCCAAAACTTACCTCAAAGTTTTGGAAAGGGTTATTCAAGGGGTTCAAAATGAATCTGAACTTCAACGCAACCTATCATCCTGAGTTTGATGGGCAGATAGAGCAGGTGAATCGAGTAACAGAAGACATACTGAGGATGTATGTGATGGACAAACCATTGAAATGGGAAGACTACCTACACTTGGTAGAATTCACCTACAACAATGGGTATCAAGCATCACTAAATATGATCCCATATGAAGCACTTTACAGCAGAAAGTGCAACGCTCCACTAAGTTGGGATAACCCAACTGATAGAGCAGTAGTTGGGCAAGAGTTTATCAAGGAAATGGAAGAGCAAATGCTGAAGATTAAGCAGAATTTAAAGGCTGCCCAAGACAGACAAAAAATTTATGCTGATAAGAACATAACCCATAGAGAGTTTAAAGTGGGTGACCATGTTTTCTTGAAAGTAAAATCCAATAGAAGTTCCTTGAAGCTGGGAAACTGCCCAAAGTTGGCAGCCAAATTTTGTGGGCCATTTGAAATCCTAGAAAGGATTGGACTAGTTTCTTATATGCTTGCATTACCTGCATCCATGACTGTACATAATGTGTTTCATGTTTCATTACTTAAGAAATATATACCTCATCCTAATCACGTGATTGATTGGAACGTGATCTAGGTGGAGCAAGAAGGTGTCTTGCAAGTGCATCTTGTGTGCATATTGGACCGAAAAATAAAATAGCTCTAGAATCAAGCCACAGGGCTTGTAAAGGTCCAGTGGACCTGGTACAGACCTGAGGACGCGACATGGGAACATGAATATGCTATGCAGGAAAAATACCCACATCTTTTTGAAGATTTTGGGAATCTTGTTGATGTTGTGTGAAAGTTGCACTGAGGACAGTGAAAAAATAATGGGAGGGGATTGTAATACCCCAAGGACGTGCCCCAATTGTATTATGAATTGTAAGTATGCTTTATAGGATGGTGAGCCAAGTGTATATAAGGTGGTGGGCTTATGTGTTTATTAATCCCGAGAGCCTAAGTGTTAAAGGCCAGGAGCCTGATTTTGTATATGTAATCATGTAGATTATTAATAAAATATAAACATCCCTGCATGTAGACTGACCATGAAGAAAGAGTGATGGAGGACTAAGCTTCGACAAGGATGGGTAAGGGGGAGGGGGATGAAAGGTTGGGAGAGGGACTAAGCTTAAGATCTTAAGTCCTTAAGAATAATATTTTAGTATTATTCCAAACATATGTGAAATTTATGTTTTATCCTAAGTCTTTGGAAGGACATGTGACTTCCAAATGAGGAGGAGCGTGCTTCATGGGTGACATGTGTCGACCTACAAACATGCAATTTAATCCAGGAAATGAGCCTTGTTGGGGGTTAGTCCTGCCATTCTCCCATCCTCTTTCTGATTTCACTGTCAGTCCTCCACCTAAAACCATTTTTCCTCTGCATTGGACTTCTGCATATCCTCACGCACCTGAAAACCAGTGGAAACCCATGAACTGAGTCGTGTCTCCTGTGTTGATTGTTGAGGAGCCCGATGCATCCTGGAATTGTTGAGCCTTTCTATGTCTTAGCGTTTGACTGTTACCATTTTGGGAGTCCATACCCATTTTCCCAGTAGGTTGTTGTGGCCACATAGATCCTTGATTGAGTGTGGCTTGTTGTTGTTGTATGTCCATTGTTGAGCCTTGTTTCTGTGTCCTCATTATGCTGGAACTGGTTGAAGAAGTAGGTTGTCAGGCCTGTGAACAACACTCTCTCCAGGTGAGAGAGGTGGTTGTGGTCGAAGAGGCAGGTTGTCATGTCTGTGAGCAACTCTCTCCAGGTGAGAGAGTGTGTTGAGGATGTGAGATCTCCTTGAATGGGTCATGTTGCTGCTATAGAGCTCTGAGAATTCAAGTTTGGCCTGTTGTTGAAGCCCAAGACAAGGGAGGTGAAGCAACCGATGGAATGTAGGACAGTGAAGGTGTATACTCCTGGGGTGGGACAGGCATGTGGGGAATGAGAGTTTATGAGCAGTGGGCATAAGTGAATCATGAGAGAGAATCCTTCCTCTGTAATTGTGTGACTTCCCTATTGACCTTGCCTAGCATAGGAATCCCTCGCCTGATGGAGCTTAGTCCCAACTTGGGGGTGACATACTATTGAGTGTGATGAGAAACGTGGTCTAAGGTTGGGAGGTTCATTGAAGGTCTGCATGCAATTTGTGGTGTTACCCATCATTCTAAAAGACAAGTATCTGTTTGTGCTTAAATTATATGTTTTTCATGTTTGTGATGCTTGTATGTTAGCATGAATTCCATTGCATAAATGAAATATTGTTAATTCCATTAATTTTGTATGGTAGTAGTAATTATGTGTTTAATCTGTGTTAAGTCATTTAAGTTCATTAAAATGAATACTATATAAGTGTTATTCCACGGTAGCGTTTCCCCGACCATGGGTTGAGGCTCAGGGAATGTTACAGTTTGGTATCAAAGTTAAGTGAGACTCTATATCATGGCATTGGCCCGACGATCTGTTGGTGGTTGGGCAGAAAATGGTCAAGTTAAGGGTGTTTCGGTAGCGTTGCCTGGCCTTTTGGCGGTTGGGGACACTACACTACAATTTACACTCAGAGGAAAGACATTGATCTATTGATTTTGGTTATGTATGTGGATGATTTAATTCTCACAGGGATTTCTTCATCTATGATTCATAGTATTTAGAAAGCATTGATGGGATAGTTTCATATGACAGATCTGAACTTCTTTATTGTTTTCTTGGTCTACAAGTTCTTTATTCTCCCGAAGGAATCTCCATTTTTCAGCATAAGTATGTACTTGATTTACTTCAGTGCTTTGGCATGGTTGATTGTAAACCCGCCCTTACTCCATTTTAGTCAGGATTTACCCTTTATGCATGTTGCTCCTCACCACGTGTTAATCCTTTGTTGTATCGACATCTGGTTGGGAGTTTTTTGTATTTGAATCATACACATCGTGACATATCTTTTGCATTAGGAATTGTCTTTCGATTCTCTCAAGATCCTCATGAGAGTCACTAGAAGACAACAAAGTGCATTCTGAGGTACATTTAGGGTACTACCATTTTTTGCATTCACTACGCTTTTGGTGCTTCTCAACTTGTGGGCTTCAATGAAACTAATTGGGCCGGTTCGGTTGATGATCGAAAGTGCACATCTAGATTTTTCTATTTCCTTGGCCCCGCACCTATTACATGGTCTTGAAAAAATCAATATGAAATTGCTTTATCCTCTATGGAAGTTGAGTATTGTGCTACATTTCTTGCTAATCAAGAGGTTCTTTGGATTTGATAGCTACTAACAAAGTTTGGCATTCAACAAGATCATCCCACCACTCTTTGATGCGATATCATATTTTCATACGCATTTCTCGCAACCCAGTGGAACATCAACATGCCAAACACATTAGACAACTCATCCAAGATGGTGTTCTTAGCTTGGAGTCTTTTCCTATTGAAGCACAATTTTCCAACATCTTCACTAAACCTTTGGCACCACCTCTCTTTCTTTAGATACGATCGATTCTTGAGGTGAAGGAAGTTGTCTCTGGGGGGTTATCTTAAGACCTCCTACCTTCACTTTTTTTATGTTTTTTTTTTCTCTCTCTTTAGGGGAGGAGTTTTTTTCCTACGAGTTTTCTCCCTTTCTTCACTTATGAGAGTTTGTATTGTGTACCTTAGTAGGGTTTGTAACCAGGACCCATTTTTTGAAGTTTTTGTACTTCCCTAAGTTGCACTTATGGGGGGGTGTTAATGTATAAGTTTACATAGGACAATTCATCTTTCTTGGTTGTTTGTGGACTCACACAATGTGCTTCTTTGACTTATCACTGGAGTGGGTGAATTTCCCAACCATCTCTTTGTCTTATTACTCCAGTGAGTGAATTATCCATCTATCTCCATTCATTGATGTCTCCTCTCAGCCTATTATAAATAGAGGAGATCTTCATTGTAATCAAGAAATCAAATCTAATAGATAAGTCTCTCTTTATAGAAGGTTGTTGGTCTTTGCAGTTATCTTGTGCCTTGCAATACTATTTTTTCTTAATATATACATTATTAATGTCAAGTTTAAGTTTAGGAATGAGATTTTTTTTAATAATAATTTATGTTTTAAAATTTTAAGTTGAATTTTTTTAATAAGAAAAAATTCTTAAAAAAAATAGATAGTTTTATAAATTCGTTAAAATTAAATAATAACTTTAAGTCAATATTTTAGTGATGTAAATTCAAATAACTTGCCATACACTAACTTATAGCATATACCCCATTTTCAAAGAGGTTATGAGGAAAACAATAAAGGGCAAGTGAGAATGGGTTGAAAAGAGCCTCAAAAGTAACAAAAGCCCTCAACCAAGTTTAAAACAGGACATACATGAATTGAATTGGAGAAGGGATTTCTACATAATTGAAAAGGCTAGTAGAGGACAAGAAATGTGTGAGAAATATTTATGCTTTTTTTTTTAAGCCTTTAAAAGGCGAACATGAAATTTTGAAAGAACCACTCAATTGGGTAATTAAAATTAATGCAATTTCTAATTAACATTTAATGTTCTTTATTGTGTTAATGGAAAGAAAATTCAATATGTTGGAGTAGATATGTGACTTGAAATTAATATCATATTTAAAATATTTTAGGAAGAACTTTTAGATAGACCTTATTTGCAATATAGTGGCACAAGGGTCATTAACCACTATACATGTATAAAGGTCATTCACCATTATAGATGCAATGCCGTGGAAAAGTTAACAATTTAGTGAAAATATAATATTATGGGATTAAGACCACAATCGCTTTTATATTTTTGAGATCGCCACACAATGCATAAAGAGTTATGCTAAGAAATCCCTGGATTTATGCAATGAGATGGATTATGTGCATAGATAAGGGAACCATAATGTTTTAAAATGGACAAAACTAAATGATTATCTTGTTGGACAAGAGAAAGCCAATGTATGAGGAAGATTCCATTTACATGGAAGAATTAGTTAGGTTAGGGACACACACGTATTGCAAAAGGATAATGAATACAATCCAAACGAGTAAAGTACTTGTCATGTGGATGTGTCATAAAGTGAGGACTTAGGAATGGTCCTAAGATATATCTAGGATATATATGTGAAGATTCTATTCAAAATTCCAATAGTTAGAGATAAGACTTAGTTGTCTCAAAGGGAGTTTAAATATAGGGAAGATCTAGTACAGAAGTTGAGAAGGTTTTAATCAATAATATATATCTAGGATATATATGTGAAGAGTCTATTCAAAATTCCAATAGTTAGAGATGAGACTTAATTGTATTAAAGGGAGTTTAAATATAGGGAATATATAGTATAGAAGTAGAGAAGGTTTGAATCAATAATAATAATACTGTTGTAACATGAGGATGAAGTAAGAGTACTTTTATACACATTAGGAAATATATCATTTACTTTGTGGTTGGAATAGTTTGATAAGAAAGGTACATTATCACATGAAAAAATATGAGAAAATTTATTCTATGTAGGTTTAATAATAAGGAAGGTTAGAAGTACTATGGTTACTATGGTGTAGTACATCTATTTCACATATACAAATTAATGGGAATAAAGAAATGAGGAATGAAAGAAAATAGAGACTCGAAGGAAATAGTTGTCCATGGCTTGATTCACATACACTAAGTAGAGAAGAAAAAAATGCAAGTTGTCAATTAAATATACTTTTGGCATAGATTTAGATTAGAGTTGGAAAAAGGGGACACAAAATACAATCCCACTTTAGACTTAATATTATAGAATATAATAGGAATGCTTAAAAGGTGTTTAGAGAAGGACATTGATACTAATATCACACATTTCAATAAAAGAGGAGAACACTACCGCAAGAAGTTATGCAAAAAAAATAGTCTAAAAGAAAGTAAATTGAAGGGTAGCCTATAGACAAACATAAGACACGTGGGATAAAAGTTAAGAAACATATAACAAAGGAATGTGAAGAACCATGGTACATTGACATTAGTGAGATTTGGAATCATATGACTGTAGTTGAAGTAGTCTTGGTATTTAAGGAGTTTGAATATGTCTTCATATACAATAATCATGACTTAAAAGGTATTCTAAAGGAATTCGGTGAAATCTCTCCAACAAAGACATGAAAGCTCTTAGTTGTACATCTCCAATGTATTGGTTTGGGACCAGCCCAATCTTTGTTGTAGAATATAATTATGTAAATATAATTCATAGACGATATTTCTCCCTCATGGAGGGATATCAAAGTACAAATTACATAATTCTTAGGGATTTTAGAAATCTATTTTTATTATCGAGATGCAACATTCAATTCAGAACTTGTGACAATGTTCTTTTAGGTACAATGCATAGACCCTGACAAGAGGTCTACATGCTAGCATCTGATAATCTTGCCCACCAATTTCTTGACGTGTCTATCATCTTGTATAACTCTTTATCATTTTCAGTGGTCTCTTTCATTTTATTTAACAAATCTACCTTTACTTTCATATTCTCATTATTGATGAATTATGAATTCTCATTATATTCAATTGAGGTTAATGAAAGTTGCTTTTTTATTCTAGTAATTACTTAGTAGTGTTCATAGATTGAAAAAACATCCTTACCTCTAGCTTCAACTTCATGTTTCCATTTCACCCTGCTTATGCTTGGGAAATATGCAAATTTCTCATAAGTACTTCAATCGAGTTTGTTGTTTCAACGAGCATTGGGATTCTTGCTTGAAACCTGGCTAATTATACCTCCTTACTCTTTTTGGTTTCTTTTCATAAGCCTATCTTCTGGTGCCTTTGTTTGGTGGTGTTTTCTCCATTGACTAGCTACTAATTTCCTCTATATCCTTAATTATAGGGACCCCCTATGAAGAATGGTTTCCTCCTATTGAGGAGAGTTTAAAATTTGGATTGGCTTCTCAACTTGCATTAAAGGTCCTTCTTATGTAGTCTTTGAAACCTTTGATTTTGGATCTAGAGTAGATTGAGGATCCCTATAGTTCTTCTACGTCCTTTTATACTTCTTGTTTATGGATAAATCCGTAAGTGCGGACACAAACCGATCTCCCTAGATCCACCTGGATCTAGAACAAAACAGGACAGAATATGACGCTTTCCTTAAGTTTTAAATATTGAATT
>JZKD02S0536217.1:162730-179973 GCA_000966675.3 Picea glauca
GCTAATAATTCCAAGCCAAAGAACCACAACCAAGAACCCACAAGCTCAAGCTCACAAAAGCTAACTTTCTCCATGAGAATTCCTTTCCTTTTATAAGCTGAAGAAGATAAGGTGAAGAGGTTAGGATGATCCCACTAAATCATGAAAGCGAGTTAGATCCAAACTATTCGGATGCCACCTCACCCAAGAAGCTTCTCCTTCTATAAAATTCGAGAAACCGTACATTTTTCCCACGTGCTGGAATGTCTGCACCCTAGCTATATAGCAACCTGCGGATTGTTCGCACCCTAGCTATATAGAAACCTGCGGGAATTTGTCATTCTCGCACCCTGCCTATATAGCAACCTGCAGACATTTCTTTTTACAAGTTTTTTACATAGGAAAATGTAACTTTTTTCCTCAGGAAAAGTTATTTTTCCTTCTCTCTTCAGGAACTCAGGCCACTGTGACCCCTCTAAAGGCAATAGATAGGTTTACATCATTAACGATCATAGGGATGACGAAAATACTGTGTAACACTTCTTGCTCCAACTATTTCCTCAACAATATGCACATGTTCAGTAGCTTGTGGTATTTATTCCATTGTTATTATTGGGGTTGACATTATGGCTTGTGATGGTTCTCCAACAAGCTATGATGTCTCCACAATCCATTCCTAATGGCCAACAAACATATCCCATGTGACATAGGGTTGTTTTTTTCTGAAATCATTAACAATCAATAACTTGATTATCCCACGGTATCCTATGGATGATTATTTTCCTTCTTGTATGTCTAAAACCATATTTTGTAGTAATTTTAGTAAATATTAGGGAATGCTAATAGTCCTTTGATTCCTATAGCGTTCTGGAAATTTGAAGTTATAGGCCAACACAATATTGTGTCAGCCTTCACGAGTAATGTATCTGATAATATATAGGGACACTTAGTCCTATGGCCTAGGAAGCATGCCTCTTTTCACACCCTTTATTCTGTCCACCATCATCTCTCTAGCTTGAGAGAAAATTATTTTTATATCCACGAAGTCCTCCTTGATTTTGAACCATGTAACAGATAACCAAATATGCAGTTGCAACAATATATATAAAATATGAATAATTGATAAAATATATGATTGATTACAATTGAGAATGAGGGCTTATTATATACCCACACAGGGGTTCCCTTTCACCACTAGACATGTCTTTTCGAGAGCATGTCCTTTCATTATTAATAATTAATATTTACTAACTAACTATTTACTAATTAATTATTATGTTATGAACATCTTACTTATATATATTATGTTCATAACAAACCATTTCTCCCCTGTTGTTGAAAGTCTTATTGCTTCTGCAATGGTTTCCTATGTTACTTTGATTGTCAACCCTCAAGTTGTTGATACGTTCTCATGGGGTTGCTGAGAAAAATCCATAGCAACTACATCATTATATCCATTAAGTTTGTTGTAAAAATTTGTACATCCAACTTGCTAAAATAGTTTTTGAACTTTAGGAGTTGTTGGATAGGAATTTTGGATAAGTTTTGGGATATGTGCCAAACTAAGTTAAAGAAGAAAAGGTAGTTATAATATGGACTAGAGTACATGATGGGAAGCTTACTTTAAGGAGTCAAACCACACAACATGAGGAAGCACGGAAAAATGACACGTAGAAGGCTGAAAATGGTTATAAACGGTTGAGTTTTTGGGACATTTTGTTCACATTGTAACAGGCTTAGCCCTATTTTTGATGTATAAATATGTAAAGGGTTTTTGGGTAGAGGGGTTTCAAAGTTATGAGGGTTGGACATATGATAATTTCTTAGTGATTTTTGGGTAAGTTGTGTCGAGCATAGAAGGAATTTTTGAGGTATGATTGAGGAGTGATGCTCGAACTTCAACATAACGACTAGGTAGGTTTGGGTAATGTTCTTGTTGCATATTTTGTAGTGCAGATGTAAGGATATTATCAATGACTAATATAAGAAGCCAACTGTTGTAGATGTATCTCATGTTGGGTGAACCACGTTAAACCTTGTTTTTTGATGCCTTGTGGTTTCATGTTATGATGTTTTCTGTTATTATGCATGATGATAAATGCTTAAGTATGTTGGATGTGTTATTCATATATGTTGTTATAATGTTGTGCAATGAAGTAATTGATAAATTAGTGAATGAAAAGTAAGGTAATGTCACAGGGTATGTCACATGCTAAGAAACGGTTAAGTAATGGAAATTGCGCACGTGAATAAATGGTTAGTAAATACATGTTGAATGCCCCACTTCCCCTCATCACTGCAGAACCTTGGTTCCTGCAACCCCTCTAGATGCCTAAGGTGTGACTTCACTTCCTTTGCATGTGATGTTGAGAGGGATGGTGTCTAATGGTTTTGTTAGTATATTGATGATTAACCCTAGGTCTTCTCACATCATACCAATAAATGGTTTTGTTGCCAGGACCGAGAATTGTAATTGAGGGTAATGTTCTGGAGGACAAATAAGGAAGAAATCACATAATGGCTAGAAAGGAAGCAACATGAATTTTCCAAAGAATAGAATAGGAACCCACAATTCAATGAAGAATAATGGTTTCAAAGGTATGTGTTCATAGATCTTCATGAAATTTTCTTTGGTGAATTTCCAATAATTTTGATCGAATGGTTGGAAATGCTAGTTAAGAACGTTGGGAGATATCGAGTTGAAGCTTCGAGAAACTAGACCCATGAACTAATTATATAGTTGAATACAATAAGTAATAAATATTCTCATGCAACTAATTTTTGGCTGAATAGTGTATTGGGGGGTTACATTACAGAGTTTGCAATAGATTGTAACCAGTCTTATAGTGTCACAGAAAGGGACCTTTTCAAGGGTCTGCAAGATAGGTATCTGAATGCATTGTCTACCTCGATAAAGATGTTGTTGTGTGAAAACAATTTCATGAAGATGGAGTCTGATTGCTAGGAGCCTTCGCACACATAGGGGGACTGGGGGATGACCAGAGGATGGTTTGAGAGTGGAAGAGAAAGGATGAGTAAGAAACAAATGGGCTGAAGATGTTGAGAGAGGAAGAAACTGACTTAGAAGGAGAGATTAAAGTATTTTACTGTGGGAAAAGGATTAGGTATAGTAAGAAGGAGAATATGGTTGAGAGAGAAGAACAACACATATTGTTTGAGAAAAGAGACCCCTGCATAGTACTTCATATCACACCATACAGAGAAAGGAAAGAGAATGAAAAGGATCCTTAGTACAGTTCAACAGAAGAAAGAAATCCATCTCCTATCGAAATCTGTGTCGAACCCTTGACCCTGTGTGCATTACCTAGATCTGAAGTAGAAACCAGAACGTTGTCGAGAGAAATTGTAGTTAGTGGATGAAGTCAAAAAAATAGTTATAATAGTGGAAGTATCATAGTGAACTAGAGTCAATCAACATCGCCAAGGGTAAGTACTACACTGAATACAATGGCATGAATAGATCATACATTAAGAATTTCTGAATTTGAGGGAGCAGAGTTGGAAGACCCGAAGCAACATATATGATTCGTTTTTATGAGAAGAACAAAATGAATAAAAAATTGAATACCATAACACAGATATATGAAGAACAACAACAGATATCCAGTGAACAATAAATTCTATTAAATAAATCAAATAGGCTAAAACTGTAAAATTGCATAACTGAAACAACTTGCTCGAATGGTGGTAGTTATCTCTGAGAAGCGATGTGGATGTTACATGCATCTATCTGAGAAGAATGATTACAATGAGGCTCCAGAGGCCTTTTTAAAATTGCTCATGAATGAAAAAACCATACACATCCAAAAACCTAACCCTAGGAGATGAAACACAAAAATTTATGTGGGCCCCAATGGGTAAGTTGGTACCTCAACTTCTTGGGGTCGTAAATTTTGCATATGATGTTTTTTTTAGGAATTTGATAACCCGTTGGAAAGATATTAATGAGAACTACACATTATGTAATCAAACTCTGAATTCATCTACAATTTGACTATGGAAAGCCAAAAAAAAATTGTTTAGGGCCCCAAAACGACCTTGGAAGTACAAAATATGTACTGATATGAAAAATTCCCAAATAAGCTAGTTGGAATAGGTGGGAGACCACCAATATCCACTTGTATGTTGTGTAGGGATTTAGGACAACCCTATAACTGCAGAATCCACAATTACAAACAATTGTCATCATTATAGAGAAACGTGTTGAACTAAAAACTGTTAATATGAGCCAGTTGGAATAGGTGGGTGGCCACCAATATCCACGTAGATCAGTCCTCCCCCCTTAGGAAGAAATGGTGTCCATTGTATTGAGTTCCCCCATCAGGTGAGGAAACTTCTGTTGAATTTGGCCCTGGGTGAGCCACTTTCCTTGGTGTAGGAGTTTGCCTACCTTGACAACCCGATAAAGCTGGATCCTTTGTTGGAGAGTGCCCTTGAACTGTGTGTCCACTATATGATCAGTGGATTCCTATTCCATGCAATTAGGGTTGATATTTGTTGGTGTCAATTGTTCTGTGATCTCTGAGATTTCCAATAATGGTGGAAAATATGGCTAAAGGAGGTCCACATTAAATATTGGGTACAAGCCAAGGAAGGGTGGAGTGTTGAGCTCAAAAGAATTTCTACCCACAACCTTGGTGATAGTGTGAGGCCCATAGAGAAGTGGGAAGAGCTTCCGATGGGGCTATGTAAGATGCTCTTTCTAAAAATGTAACCAGACCTTGTCTCCCACTTGAAACTGGTGTGGTACCCTATGTTGATCATGGCACTAATTGTACTGAGCATTTGCTTTCTAAAAAATATCATGGACTTGTTGGCGGATGTGCTGAATCTTTTCAATGAATCTAGTGGCTTTGTTGGCATTAGACTGAAAATGGGAAGATTTTTCCTGTGTGGTTGTAAGAGGTAGTGCAACATCAATGGGACCCAAGGGTTGGAATCCCATCCCCTCCTAAAATGGGATATGGTCGGTGGAGCTATGGAGAGCCCTTTGTAGTTGTGATGAACATAGGGAAGACTCTCATCCCATGTATGTGGATTCTTAGAGTTGTACATGTGTAGGATGTGCACACTCATCTGATTGACGAACTCTATTTGGTCATCAGTTTGGGGGCGGAAAGTAGTGGATTTAGTGATCTTGGTGTCTAACCGTGACCAAAGACTTAACCAAAATGTGTTGAGGAACTTGTTGTCCTGATCTGAGGTGATTGTCTATGGTATCCCAAAATGGACCCACACCCGTTCAAAGAATATATTGGAAGTATCTACCACTATGAAGCTCTTCTTGCATTCTATCATAATGGCCATCTTCGAAAAATGATCAACCACCATAAATACACAATCATTTCCGTGATTGGTGGATAGACAGCTAAACATGTAATCAATTGAGATGGATTCCCAAGGCCTGTCGGGAGTAGGAAGCGGGGTGTATAAGCCTTGATTCTTGATGGATGGCTTGGAAATAACATAGGCAATGCAAGATCTAATACACTTGCCGACGTCTTGTTGAAGTTTTGGCCAATAAAAATGTTTATGTAGAATGACCACAGTTTTCTCCACGCCAAAATGTCCTTCCATGCGACTGTAGTGAGCCTCCCAAATCATCTTTGCATTCTCTCTTGTGGGAGCACAGAGGTGGCCCAAATGACATAACAATCCATCCCGAGTGTGAAAATTGATGACATTCACACTTGTATGCAAGAGATGATAGGTGGTGGTGAAGTCAGAATCACCCTTATAAATTTGGGGCCGCTCAGATGCCTCATTCCCACAGGAATGGAGTGCTATGGTGAGTGCAACAATGAGAGGGTGATTGAGGTATTCAGTGACACAATCAATGTTCCATGTTTTATACTTGATGTTGAGATGGAACTGATGTAGGTATGTGGACCAATTTTGATTGGGGTTGTTCTGCAATTTCCACTATGTCTGTATGAACTGCATAGGCTTGTGATCAATGTGGATGATTGTCTCCTTTCCTAGAATGTAATGTTTCCATTGACGATAGGCTTGGACAATGGAATATATTTATTCATCATAGGTGGGGTATTTTCAGACAGTATTTGAGAGTGTCTCACTATGGTATGCTACTGGATGATTTTTCTGAGTGAGAACTGCACCTACAACATAGTCAGAGGCATTAGTCTCAATCTCGAATGGTTGTTTCAAATCGAGGAAGGAGAGTACTAGAGTTGAGCATAAGCAATGCTTCATATCATCAAATGCTTGTTGTTGTGCCTGAGCCCAATGATAAATTTTCCTTTCCACCACCCGTGTTTACTTGGATGAGGGCCCATACAATATGGGAGAATCCCAACATGAACCTTTAGTTGAATTTGTCAAGTCCAAAGAAGCTCTAAAGCTCAGTTAGTGTGGTCGGGGCTGGCCAGTCATGAATGACTTAGATATTTTCTAGATCCACATGTATCCCCTACTCATCAACAATGTACCCCAAGTATTGGACCTTGTTCATGCCAAAGGAGCATTTTTCCAAGTTGGCATATAGCTTGTGCTTCCGTAGAGTACCCAAACCTATTGAATATGATGCATGTGTTCCTCCCAAGTTCTGCTGAAGATGAGGATGTCATCTAGATATAACACCAAAAAGGAGTTGGTGAAGGGTCTTAATACATCATCCATCAATCTCATGAAATTTGTTGGTGCATTTGTTAAGCCAAAGGGCATGACCAAGGATTCAAAAAGACCTTCTTTAGATTTGAAATTTGTCTTCCATACATTAGTTTGTTCAATGGGAACCTAGTGGTAGCCAACATTTAGGTCAATATTGCTCAAGAAATTTCCCCCCTTGAGTTGGTCAAGAAGGTCATCAATTCGGGGAATTAGGTACCGGTTTCTGACTGTGATTTTGTTTAATGCTTTGTAATCAATGCAGGGCCGCCATGTCCCATATTTCTTCTGCACCAACACAATCAGGCTTCTGCAAGGAGAGGAGTTGGGTCAGATGTGCCCCTTTTGAAGTAGCTCTTAGATCTAGTGCTTGATTTCATCATCTTCCATCACCGAGAAATGATAGATTGGTCCATTAGGTAGTGGTTCACCAGGGGTTAGATCAATTGGATGCTTGACTTGGAAGTGCATTGATACCCTGGTCGGTGAGGAGAATATGTCTTTGTAATATTCCACGATCCTATCCACTTGCTTATGTTACAAAGAGAGGCTCTGTGTAGAGGTCACGGATGTGGTGGAGACCTTCTTCTTACTACAAGCATGGATCGCAAAGAAGACAAACTTCTTGATCTGTGAAATGATCTTACTGCATTTCTTAGCATAGATTAAATAAATAGTTGTAGGTGGCGCTACCTCTGGTATTTTGTACAATTGTCTACCCAAATTAATAATAACACTGTGGGGCATAGACTCATACAAAACATGTCACTTCCACAAATATGGTTGGTCTAAATTAACATCACAAAGTTCAAGGGGATAAATATCATACAATACATCATCTTTGAAGGGCTTGATGTTGTAGGGAAGACAACATTGTTGGCTGACGCAGAGATCTCATCCTTGGCGAAGCCAACCGATGGTGTAGGGTTGCGAGTGCGGTGTTATCGGTAGGTCCAGCTGCTTGACAACCTCTACTGAGACCAGGTTATTTTGGTTGTTGCTATAGACAATGAAATGCAACGAAGTCCCCTTTACCCACATTTGTGAGTGAAAGAGGCGTTCCCCTTCCTCTGGTTCTTTCGGTTTTCTTGGGTGGACTTTGGTGGTAGCGACAGTGGCACTGGGTTCAAAATTGATGATCCACTTCTCAATTTTTGGATTTGATTCAAAGTCAGAATCTACCTCTGACTCGAAAGATTTCAGCTCGACTACCAGTGACTGCTTGGAGCTACATTCTTCGTTGTTGTGCCAAGGGATTTTATGGTATTCACACCAATTTCCCATGTTCTTATTTGAATTCTCATTACCCTTATTGGGTTGTGTCTTGGATTGGTTGTGCTAAGAGTGGCCATATTTTCTTTGTCCCTTGTTTGGTAGGTTGGGACCACCTTTTCCTTGCTTTGGTTGTGAGGAATTTGTAGATCCAAACTATATTATCCCCAGGTAGAACCCCAGTTGTAATTATGAATTGTAAACATGTTTGATAGACTAGTGAGCCAAGTTATAATAAGCTGGTAGGATTATGTGTTGATTAGGCCAAGAGCCTATTTTGTACATGTAAATATTCATATTATTAATCAAAAACATCATTGTGTGTAGATTGAACACGAAGAAATAATTATGGGGGACTAAGATCCACTGGGTAGGGAAAGGGATGGGGCTAAGAGTCTAGGAAAGAGGGGCCAAGCTTATGAGATTAAACCTAAGAGAATTATATATAATTATTATTCTAAAAACTATAAAGAGGATATTAATTAGCCTAAGTTCCTTTAGGGAGGGGAACGAGATCCAAGTTGGGGGGAAACGTGCTCTTAGAGATCCAAGTGTCATCCAAAATGCATGTAGTTTTATGGGGGCACTCTCACAGTCTTAGGGGGGATTCTCACCATTCAGACGATTCTCACCATTCTCTCTTTGTTGGCCAGGGTTTGTCCCCATTCATGTAGCCACTGAGAAAAAACTTTTATTTTCCATTGTTGAATTCCTCAACCACCTAAACCTCTACTACAAGCCAAATTTGATACCCTCACTGTACCTGCACCTGCAGGTTTCCTATGTATTTTCCTATCAGTACCATTTCCCCACGTCTAGTTTTTGTTGTTGCCATCACCGTGCCTGTGTACTGAGGAAGTGAGATCTCTTGGAGGAAGTCCAGTAGAAGCTACAAAACTTTGAGAATTCATGATCCATCCTGTTGTTGAAGCCCTGGAAAGGGAGGTGTAGTAGTCGATGGACTCTGTAATAGTGAAGGTGTACACTCCTGGGGTGGAACATGCATGTTCAGAATGAGAGTTTGTGAGTTGTGGGTGTAAGTGGCTCCTTGGAGAAAATCCTTCATGTTGTACTGTGCAACTTCCTGTTGTCCTTGCCTATCCTAGGAATCCCTTGTCGGTGGATTTTAGTCCTAGGTCAGGGGTGACCCATTGCTGAGAGTGATGAGTAGTGTGGTATCAGGCTGGGAGGTTCGTGGAAGGTCTGCATGTAGTTGTTGTACTTCAATTAAAATATAAGTACCATTTCCAAGTTTGGTTACATGTTGTGTATTTATACATGTTGTTATATTTATGGGTTTTTCTTGTGATTACTGCATGTATGATTTTACTATTATTTTTGCATTATGTTGTGTGATAGCAGAATGTAAATCAACTATTAATTTTTATGTGTTATTGTCGCTTCCACATTAATCTATGTATGAACGTAATGTTTATGTCGGGTTAAAAATTGCATTAGATATATATATACTACGTATATTCGTGCATGATAGTTTTTTGGAGTAGCATGGCCCGACCTGTTGGTGGTTGGGGATGTCACAAATTGGTATTAGAGCCATGGTTTCAACACTAATCCTGGCTAGGCCAGGAAGTGGAAGTTGAAGAAAAGGTTTTGGAAATGAATTTTTGTCGAAATGGAAAAAATTGAAGTTCAAAGCCAAGTTTTCGACACTGAGATTGAATTGGGTCATATAAGTGGTTATGGAATCAAAATATCAGAGAAAATTGTTGTCAAGAGGGACAAAATTTGAATTTTGGAGCGTCCCAGAGTGCCAAGAGAACACCTTGGTCGTGTTTGGAAGCTCAGGAGGTATAGCGGTTAAGGAAAGACAATAGAGAAAAAGAAACTGCAGTAACTCTGGGTTTGGAACTGCAAGGTTTGAAGTTGGGCCATAAGATATATGTAGGGGAAAGACCAATGTTTTCTAGCCACAAAATATGGAAAAAGGTGCATGAGAGTTAACCTCCAAGGTCTTTAGGACTTCATAACTTCAACGAAGTTTATGAGTTAGAAAGATAAAGTGGTCGAAGCATCGAAGCTCCGAAGTCCTGGAGTGGATCTACACCGCAGATCCAAGGAGAATTGCTTGATCGTTGGATCATTAGAAGACATATCAAAACCATTAGATCAAGACAAGAGAAAGAGGTAAGGCAGAATGATGAAAAATAGATCCCAGTTGTCAGATCTGCATGCAAGTGATTGTGAGCCATAGATCTCACAGCTTCAAGAGTTCGATGTTTGGGAGAAACAAAGTATGCTAGTGTGAAAACTCCTTAATCTTGAAGTCCCGAAGTTCGGAGTTAATCCAGAACGTTCATAAAAAAGGGGCATGTGTCAGTAAATCAACGTATTCAGGAGTTTGATGTTCGGGAGAAACAAAGTATGCTAGTGTGAAAACTATCGAAGCTTGAAGTCCCGAAGTTCCAGAGTTAATACGGACCATTCATAAAAAAGGGGGAAGTGTCGAAAGATCGGTGCATTTGGGAGTTCGACATTCGAGAAAAACAAAGTATGTTAGTGTGAAAACTCTTGAAGCCCAAAGTAACGAAGTTTGTAGTTCATCCAGACCGTTCATAAAAAAGGGGCACATGTCGGCAGATCAACGTATTCGGGAGTTCGATGTTCGGGAGAAACAAAGTATGCTAAGGTGAAAATTCCTGAAGTCCCGAAGTCCAGAGTTAATCCAGACCATTCATAAAAAATGGGCATGTGTCGACAGATCAGTGTATTCGGGAGTTCAGCGTTCGAGAGAACAAAGTATTCTAAGGAGAAAACTCATAAAGTCCCAAATTCTAGAGTTGATTAAGACAATCCATCAAAAGGGACATGTGTCAAAAGATCATCTTGTTTGAGAGTTCAATGTTCGGGAGAATTGGAGTGTGCTAGTGTGAAAATCCCCAAAGCCCGAAGTCCCGAAGCTGAAGAACAAAAGTAGTGTGGCATGATGATGTCACCAATGGTGATGTGGATCCTTCTTAGGAATGCCATGTTCCACCACCTTAATTGTTGACAGTTGTACCATGTGGACCCGGAAAAGTAAATAAGTTTTTTAGTTCGGTGTTCGGGAGAATTGGAGTGTGCAAGTGTAAAATATTCTGAAGCCCAAAATACCAAAGTGATGTGGACTACTGATGTCACCAGTGATGACGTGGACACATGGGATGTGTGCCACATTTTAATGAGTTAAGAACCTTTGGAATATAGAAACACCAGTTAGAACGTGACACGTGTCACCTATCATATTGGGTCACATGTCTGCTTCTAGTATTCTGCCATGTGGCACTCTTCTTGAGCATGGTTAGTAGGGCCCCTAATGGTCATAGGTGACGTGTGGCGTCATATCCCAAGGTCCAGATACTTGACACTCTAGAAGAAATGGTTTGTGATGGAATGGGGGGAAGAAATTCCCAAAGTTCCGTAGCGTCGAAGTAACGTAACATGATGATGTCCCAGGGGTGATGTGGAAGTATTCATAGATTCGCAGTTCGAGAGTTTTGGGGTGTGCATATGTGAAATCCTTCGAAGTCTCGAAACCCTGAAGCTTCGGAGGGCTAGAGTTAATCTCGACCATTGATCAAGAAACGACACTTGGAAATATATGCAGCAGTTCAGAGACTTGACACTCTAGAAATATTAAGAGTATGGACATTCTGGAAACCCTGAAGCCTGAAGTTCCATAGTAAATATCAGTCATTGGATGTTGGGAAGTCAAGGACCATTGATCCACCCCACTTCACAAGTTCACCAATGAAGCACTCAGGGATATTTGTTGTGATTTTCTTTGGAAATTGTCGAAGCCCGGAGTCCTGGATTTCTTGTCCACCGTAGATATGAACAGAGAATGTGGACCATAGATCCACCATCCTTCATGAATTCATCATTTCAATGTTATGTGATGTTTGTGATGTGTGTAAAGGGAAACCTCTGAAGTTATGGAACCCCAAGGTCTTGAAGCTCCAAATAAGAGCCTATCAGACTAGTTCTTGGTCACAGCTGATGGTCACATGAGATTGGGGGCCAAAGAAAGAGGGCTAGTGCCCATAAATGTTTTTCTTTAGAATAGAGAAGGGCCTAGAGATATAGCTCGTGGGGTTCATGATTGAACATAACTACACAAAAATAAGTAAAGAAGGTATGTAAAACTAAATAGAGGATCCAACAAGGATCCAAGATCCAATTCAACTCTGTGAAATAAAAATAGTTGTAAAAAGATCGCCTTCCAGAAAGCACCATTGTGAAAACATTTATAACTTTCTGCTCAGGATTCTGAATTGAACAAGGAGGAAATCATTGGAAATTTCTTTGAAAGAGGATTCCAAGTATTCATCCATCTGTGATACATGATAATGCATGAACCATAATTTCATATGGAGATGCAAAGAATGGGAATAAGGAAGGAAGGTTTTATGGAATATGAAAGAGTTTGGAGATAAGATGTGACATCTCCAATGATCAGTCCCGTAGTTGGAGATAACACCTCCATTATTTTTATCAGAATGAATAGTGGAAGCATGGCATGAAGGTCATCAAATATGGCATGGCAGAAGTTGAATATGCATGTCAGAAGGCTAAATCAAATTGCTTCAAGAAAGAAGTTGGTATTAATTAACCAAGTTTACTCAGCGAACATGACTGGAATTATAATTCTTTCATGCAGGAGTTCGATTAGAGGAATCCAATTAATAATGGAATGTTGAAAATTAATATCAACATAATATGTGGTTGCAAGTATGCAGGGTACACAAGGAAGGACTCCTGGATGGAGTCAAGTCCGTGAACATCCTAAGATAATGGAAGAAGAATTCATGAGGTGGATATCAAGTCAATAATAATTTAAAAGTGAAATGATTTCTAAAGAGAAAACAAAAAGTAACTAGGAAGAATAAAATGGTTCTATGCATGGGTTTGAATATAGAGGAGATGGTTCCTGACAAGAATCCATATTAAGTGACATAGAGCCATGAATGGAAACCAATAGGTTGTAGGTATCACTTGAAGCTATGATGGTAAGTAAAATAAGTACTTCCAATTAATTCCATGCAGATAGCAAAGGAGGCATATTGGCATCCTTACAGTATGCTAGAGATTGGCTAGGCAAGTCAAGTTTGAGGCTGGTTGGAAAAGAGAAGAGAAGAGTACAAATATGACTTACGATAGTAGGATCTAGAGAATAAATGAAAGTTGAAGGTTAATATCAGTTGGATATTGGCTGTAAATGCAAAGGGAAGCCAAGGGTGATTGGATAAAAAGTGCTCAGGATGGAAATAATCACATATAGTGGCTATAATGAGAGCACACAAAGATTCAAGAATCCAGGAAGAATTAAAGACTTATGGGATCAACAAGGAAATGTTTTGTAGGGAGAAAGAAATTGTTGCAATTTATATGGCAACAAGTATGTTATGGCTTGTTGGGACAGATAAAGAAAAAAATGCTTTCATGTTTGCAAAGTGTTGTTGATGATGTTGTTGCATATGGAAGGAAGCAACATAAAGCTAAAGTGTTGGTTATAAGTCTGATAAAAGAAGCATGAAATCTTCTACTCTCATCAGCTAATCAGGTAACATCAAATTCTTTTAATGGCAGCTATGTAGGTAAGTATTCTCTTTTAAAATTATGTTACATAATTTCCGAAGGGAAATTTAGGTAAGAATTTTCCCCGATTGAATTTTTATGATACAATGGATAGTATTATTTGAATGTATTAACATGAATAAGATACCACTAGATGTGGTAAAGGCTAGAGTCTTGTCATAGTCATCAAATATTTTTAACTTTTGAATGCACACACTGACATAGTAAAATGTCATGTTAATTTGGTTAAGAGGTAATAACCAAAGAAATAAAAGATAATAACTTGTTATAGGAATGAATTCCAGTAAAGCTAGTCATGTATGAGACCAAGACATGGTTGGATATGGAAAATTGTGGATATGGAAATGTTACGAACCACACAGGTACCAAAAACTTCGTACCTTTAAATAAAAATTGGACTACAAATTTGCTAACACTAATAAACACCATAGAATTATATTCTTGGTGTAGTGTTTGGGTCGAAAAGGAAGGCATTCAATTAATTGGGAAAACAATAGGAAGTGTGTGGGGAATGCGTCAGGACATTGGCCAAAATTCCAACTTATGGATGGTGAGATACATGAATGAGATAAAGAACATTATGTAATTCAATGAAAGATGCATTGAGAATTGCACTCATGCATAGTAAGTGATAGAATTGTATACTTGAATGCATTTGTTGAATATGTTTTGTAAGTACATGCATATATATTATTGCATGGAAATAATTGTTACTAACAACTCTAATGTTGTTAACTCATGAAGTTAAGGACATTTCAGGAGTTGTTAGATATTGCAACAGAAAATTTGCAAGTCAAGTAGTCACGTAAGCATTGACTATAGAAAAATTTTCTGTTCAAAAAAAAGAAGAAGAGAGAAGTAATGAACTTACATATATTAATTATGAACATGAATATGCATAGAATGATGAGTCATACTATTTTATTAAATTGTTTGGTAATTATGATTGAATTGCTAGGTGAAGACAATTCTAAGATCATTGCATATGGTTTTGTACATATTACAATTGAATTATGATGTACAGGAAATACTAACAATTTGTTGGTTGTATGTAAGATGAAGCATTCCTATTATGAAAACATCCAAGAAGAAGTATGAAATAGAATTTCATGTTTTGGGGAAAATTTGACTTCCCTTTTGAACTAAGTTTGAGTTCCTAAATGAATTATTTTATGTTCTCTCATGATAACTGCATGCGGGTGATGTAGATGAGATGATATTGATTAAAGTTGGAATGTTGACTACAAAGAGTAGCTCAGGGAAGATGATGATTGGAGACAATGGATCTTACCCTGTGGATCCCCAGTGGATCTGGGTGTGTGTACACTTATCCTTGGGTTTTCCTTGGAGAAGACTGGAGCCCTGGAGGAAGAAGTGTGAGGATAGGTTTCCCAGTATGAGGCCTAGAGGGTACCTGGAGAACTGTGAGGGAAGTTGGAAGTCCTAAAACCATGGTGCTATGAGACTTCATGTTTGTCCTGTGCTGGAGCCCTAGAAACAAGGTGCATACTACCTTGGGTTGTACAGACATGTGGGGAATGAGAGACTGTTGGTTGGAGTGTTGCTGAGGTTTGGTACCTTGGCCTAGACCATGTTGATATTGATTATGGACCGTGGCTATCTTGGGAAGCCATTTCCCTGATGGATTCATAGCCCTGCTCAGGGGTGGAAGGTCTTCCCAATCAAAAGATAGGTATCCATTCTCTATTCATTGTATGTTGTGTATCTTGTATACAGGTTATAATGTTATTAGAATTTCTTGTATATATATATTGCATGTATGTTCTAATGTTTCTTCTGAATGAATAGGTGTATGAGAAGAGTGTTTACATCTTTGGAGTCATATCCCCTACTGAGAGTTTATCAACAGTGAGATTTACGGCTGGGTGGAACGTCGTGGATCTACAACCAGTCAATTCTTTAAATGAAGTTTAATTGAAGCATGTAATAAGGAACAATGAGTTGATAGCTTTTCTGAAGCATCTCTATGGAATAGAGAAATTGAATTTCAATTGCAGCATGAACACCAGAATTGGTGCTTGAAAGTAGAGCACCAGGTGGATAATGTTGATTTTTCAATAGGAAAGATTTAAGCATGAAGTTCATTCCATTTTAGCATTTTAATTAAACCATAAACAATTATGTTTCAACAACCAATATCACAAGAAGAATCACCGTGAAAAAGTACACAAGAAGTATCATGGGAAACCCTTCTCAACAAGGGAAGAAAACCTAGACAAACTTTTTTTATATTATTCAATAGAAATACCTCCACCACCAATAAAACCTAGCACACAAAAGGGTGCTCACAAACCATAGAAGACTAGCACCCAAGAGAGGTGTGGAATTTTCCCAAGAAGATGTACTTTCTGAAATTTCCAAACTCACACTTGAGATATGATTCCTCAATGGGGAATTTACCTTTACTTATATTAGACTAAACCTGTCAACAAAAGTGTCTATTGGCACAATAGGGACGACCTCACTAACTCACAATATAATTAATAATTAGCAGATTAATTATCTTTTACATTAATTATATTTTACATTAAGGTAGGGTCGACTTGTACCCTGTACATTACAATTAGGGTTACAGGTAAGTCTAACTCTTGAACAATATATCAAGGGATCTCATACACCCACTAGTGATCAGACACTAGGGGAACATCCATAGGGATGTCCATATCTCTATCTCATTGTGTCTCATAGGAGAACCACACTCACTAGTACTTAGCCACTAGGATCACGTTCACCTATGCTCATCCATAAGCACATCCAACTCAACAGATCTTCTTTCCCATTGCATTACATAGGAGAGTCATCTGGAGTTCATAATCTCAACTCTCTTCTCAGAGGAGGCTAATACATCGTTTTCATATCTATCTCATAACGATGCACCCAAATCATGGGAATTCACACGTTCACCTTGTGCTTAGCCACATGCACGTCCAACTCAACAGATCTCCTTTCTCATTGTGTTACACAGAAGATTAATCTGGAGTTATTCTCAACTCTCTATAAGGAGGAGGCCATCACTACATTCTAGTTCTGTCTCAGATAGGAACCACACACCCATATCATGGGCTCTCTCTTAGGTCTGTGTCCGGAGGATGTCTCATGCAGTTGTAATCATCAACACTCCCTCTCAACTAGGGAGGCATTCTCCATCAGGCCAAGTCTCGCATGGAAGTACTTGAACTTCATCTTGACTGTAGTCATCAACACTCCCTCTTAGTTAGAGAGGTATTCTCCACCAATTAAGTTTCTCATGGAAGTACTCAAACTTTGTATTGGCAAGCAATTTGGTGAAGATATATGCAATCTTCTCATGTGTAGGAAGGTACTGTACGTGTATTGCTTTCCTTTACACCATGTCTCTAATATAATGATATTTTATCTCAACGTGTTTCGATCTGTCATGAAACATCGAGTTCTCAAAGAGATTCACACACAACTCTGGTTATCATCATAGAATCCATCTCATGATCAAGTAAATCTGTCAGAAGATTGTGAAGCCACACTGCTTCGCAAACTCAATGCTATATACTTTGATTTTGTTAAGCCCTAATGTTGGCTCATTACCCCTTAATTGGGGCATATTAGATTAGTAATGCTATTTTATTTATGTCGGCTTTAGGCCATTATTTGTAATTTAGATTATTAATGTTATTTTAATTATGTCGGCTTTAGGCCATTATTTGTAATTATACCTCCTAGTCTCCTATATATACCAAGGAGACATTTTCATT
>JZKD02S0536217.1:185657-211402 GCA_000966675.3 Picea glauca
ATACCAAGGAGACATTTTCATTTTGAATCATCTTGTACTTGAACATTTAAGTGGGGTAAAAGGAGGTTGCCCCCTCGAAGAGGCTAATTATCTGATATTATCTCTTTTTCAAGGCGTTGACTACTTTTTTTGAGGTTTTTATATGCTATATTGATGTTTGGTTCTTAACAGATTTTGTGGTACTCAAGGCCAAAGAGCTTTGTTTCCTGCTGGACCAGAAAATCATGGCAAACTGTAAGGTAAAACACCAACTGGATGTGGTCTTCCATTCCACTGTACTCTCTGCCCAATCTTCATATCCTTGCAAACTCAAGTCTTCATTGGAGGCATATCTCAAGCTGTATCTAACTGTGCCTCATAGATATCTCAATACATGTTTTCCTGCTATCCAATGAGTCTTTCTCGGTTGACTCATGGAATGAATAAGTACATTCACTGCATAGCATGAATAAAGTCTAGTGTTAACTAGATACATCAATGATTCAATCAGCTATGGATCAATCTCATCTGAATCATCGCCATTTTTTTTCCGTCAAATCCATCACCATCAGTGTAGACACAAATTTTCATTCTTTCATACTAAAATTATTTAATATCTCCACTGTATATTTTCCTTGACATAGGAAAATATCATCGGTCCTCTGTCATACTTATTCTCCCAAGACGTAGTGCACCATATTCAGATCCTTCATCTCGAAATCATAAGTCAAATCTTACTTGTGTCTAAGAATGAGGCTTTATGAATAAGTCATCAAAATCAGGCTCTTGTCACCAACATTGTAATAATATAGGTTTGGATAATAAACACTCTTGCTGAAACTAAAACTCATCAAGAATCCATCCATATGATATAGTTTCCAACTCATGGATGGTAGTACGGATGGAAGTGTATTGGGCTCACTAGATCAAGTGTCTCATCATAGACAAATCCCTCTATTTGTGAGAATCCTCTGGCTATAGATCTTGCTTTGTATTTCTCGACACTTCCATTAGCTGTAAGCTTGATATTTATAGATCCACTTGGAAGTCACCACAAACTTCCTTTCTAGTCTCTGAACAATATCTTATACATCATTCTTTAATATATACTGGTATTATTTTGTTATGGCATATTTCCATACCTTTTCTCTCGTTGCTTCTCTAAGACAAGGAGGCTCAGAATCAATGATGTAACTCATGGCTGAAGAGTAGATCGAAAAATATCTTTGTTCTCTCAGAATGTGCCTTGAGAGGCTTGTGTGTTTCTCTTCCTCCTGCAGAGTGAGCCTAGGCATGCCTTTTATGCCCTATTGCAATATCTCTGGACATGTCAATTGGAGCAACTGGATCAACTAGAATAATGTTTGTCTCCCTATGAACTGCAGAAGGGGGATAAGGTATTGTCTCAATATCAATCTCCATCTATGATTCTATGGATATTTGAAAGGCTATGTCTTATTCAAGGAAAACATCTTTGTTTGTCTCAATATTTCTCTGACCAAGGATGTATATCTGGAATGTCTTCAAAGATTCACTTTTATCCGATAAATGTATCCTTTCTCCTTGAAGGGTCTAGCTTGGAATTCTTCTCTTTGGGTACATGAAAATAAACTGGGCACCCAAATATCTTAAAGTGTTCAATTTCAGGTTTCACTCTGGTGAAGGCTTCTTTGGGAGCTATGTTTTTCAAAGTCTGGTGAAGACTCTTGTTTTGAACATATACTGTGACATGCATGCTTTTTCCCATAGATTCATAGAAATATTTTGATCATGCATTATTTCATTGGTTGCCTAAATGATGGTTCTATTCTTCCTTTTTTTTTCAAATAGTTTTGACTCCCTCTAAGTCAAGTGACTCCCTCTGAAAGATACACATATTCCTTTGTTGTTAACTTGTCTGGAATAAAAAAACAAAAGAAACCAACACAAGAATATCTCCTAAAGGAGAATAATGAGTACATCTATAGAATCAAAACAATTTAAAGATTGTTGTCACAACTACAACACCTACTTGTAATGTAGCAAAATTTATAAATATAGGTTAGAGGAGTGACAATTATAACAATCAAACATGGAGTCTTCAATTCTAGTGTGTTGTTCCTCTGAATGCATTGATATCCGTCTAGATCCATGAATTCGGAAAAAGGTTCCTTCCTCCTGCAATTACCCTCATGATAATGATACAAATAATATATATACAAGTGCATACCTAAGGGTGCTGATATGATTTCTCCAATGGCACCTAGTTGATTTCTGTTCTTTGACATCTTCATGAAGAAGGTAGTCACAGTGTCACCTTTTTGTATCACCCACAATAAGTCTTCCTCTAAATTCTTGTCTTCTAGGAACTTGAAGTTGCTTGATTCATCAAGCTTATCTTCCATCATAGTTTGTTCATTATAATTTTAGAGTTTTTACAAACCTTTGTCAACTGGTCTAGGAAACCTAATGGCTAGGATAGGCTAGCAACCTTAGGTTTTGTTGGGCTTATGACTGCCAACAATAATCCTTGAAATTTATAAGAACACAGGTAATCTTGAAGGCTTCTTCAAAGAGATGCAGAAACCCTAAAAACTAGAAAACTGCAAAAATATACAGAACCCTAGAAACCCTAGAAACCCTAGGGCCAAAAATAAAAAATTATCAGAATTTCACTTCAAGGGCTTCTGGAGGTGCGCTGAAGGAGGTTGTACCCTCCTATCCAAATTTCAGCCCCAACTTCCAAGTATTAAGGGTTGTATCACCTCAGAAAGGAAGGTCGTACGGATTTTATGGAAACCCTAGGAGAGCGTACGATTCTACAGAAATGAGAATATGACTTGGTAGATTTCTTGTGCAATGGGTTCTTCAAGACCCATGCTATGAAACCATGTTGATTTTTCAATAGGAAATATTTAAGCATGAAGTTCATTCCATTTTAGAATTTTACTTAAACCATAAACAATTATGTTGCAACAACCAAGATCACAAGAAGAATCACCATGCACAAGTACACAAGAAGTATCCTGGAAAACCCTTCTCAACAAGGGAAGAAAACACAACCAATCCTTTTGTATATTCTTCAATAGAAATACCTCCACCACCAAGAAAACCTAGAATACAAAAGGGTGCTCACAAACCCTATAAAAATAACACCCAAGAGAGGTGCACACTTTTCCCAAGAAGATGTACTTGCTGAAATTTCCAAACTCACACTTGAGATATGATTCCTCAATGGGGAATTTAACTTTACTTATATTATACTGAACCTGTCTAGAGAAGTGTCTATTGGAACAATAGGTACAGCCTCACTAACTCACAATGTAATTAATAATTACCAGATTAATTATCTTTTACATTAAGGTGGGGTCGACCTATGTCCTTTACATTACAATTATGGTTACAGGTAAGTCTGACTCTTTAACAATATAGAAAGGGATCTCATACACCCACTAGTGCTCAACCACTAGGGGAACATATATAGGGATGTATATATCTCTATCTCACTACGTCTCATAGGAGAACCACACTCACTAGTACTCAACCACTAGGATCATGTTCACCTGTGATCATCGACAGACACGTCCAACTCAATAGATCTTCTCTCCCACTGCATTACACATGAGATTCATCTGGAGTTCATCATATCAACTCTCTGCTCAGAGGATTCTAATACATCTTTTTCATCTTTGTCTCATAACAATGCACCCATGTCATGGGAATTCACATGTTCACTTTGTGCTCATCCACAGGCACATCCAACTCAAAAGATCTTCTTTCTCACTGTGTTACATAGGAGAATCATCTGGAGTTCTTCTCAACTCTCTGTAAGGAGGAGGCCATCACTACATTCCTGATCTGTCTCATATAGGAACCACACACCCACCTCTGGGGTTCTCTCTTAGGTCTGTGTCCTGGAGGATGTCTCACACAGCTGTAATCATCAGCAAATAACAAGATTCCAATAGCTAAAGCTTGGAGCTTTTTGAATAATTTTTGAATTGTATATGTATAAACAAAGTTGCACCGAAGAAAACACAAAAATAAGGGGAGGCGATTGTAATATCCCCAGGTAGAACCCCAGTTGTAATTATTAATTGTAAACATGTTTGATAGGTCGGTGATCCGAGTTATAATAAGTTGGTAGGATTATGTGTTGATTAGGCCAGGAGCTTGTTTTGTACATGTAAATATTCATATTATTAATATAAAAACATCGTTGTGTGTAGACCGACCACGAAGAAAGAGTTATGGGGGACTAAGCTCCACTGGGTAGGGAAATTGATCCAGGTGGGTATCGGTGGCCACCCACCTTTTCCAGCTGGCTCAAAACAACTTTCTATCATTTTTTATAATTTACTATTTTTAGCAGTTTTTCGGGTCCTGAACTTCTGGAGCCGTTTTGAGGCCCTAAACGACATTTTTTGGGGTACGTTGTGGTTGAAAAATTTCATCGTGAAATTTTGTGCAACTATTGTATTCTTCGGATAGATCTTTCCAGTGGGTTATCATACGCCTAAAACGAAGATCGTATGAAAAAGTTACGACCTCGGGAAGTTGATGTATTGACTTACCCAAACGGGGCCCACATGACTTTTGGCGCTTCATCTCCTACAGTTAGGTTTTTGGATGTTTAGGGTTTTTGAAACTAATGTTTATTGTAAAAAGGCCTTGAGAGACTCATTGTAATCATCTTCTTCTAAATGAGTGCATCCGTCACATCTCTTCTCAGAGATAAGCCGCCACCATTCCAGTAAGCTTGTTTTTCGCTGCATTTTACAGTTTCAACTTATTTCCTTATTGAATAGAAAACCAGTTTTACTGTATCTCTGTTATTCTGTGTTAAGCATCTAGTAATAATCTGTAGTCATTTCATTCTTCTCATAAAATATAGATCAGTGGTATCAGAGCGGTCTGCTCCTTGTCGTCTTAATGCATGTCCTCTACGAGGTCGGAGTACAAAGAGTTGGGTCTCAAGCTTGTTTCTCTTGAGGAAAAAAGCTCTTGCACGCCCAAGAGACCTCTCATGGAAGGAGAAAAGGAAGATCACGAGACATGAGATCCTTTCAAACTGTTGATTGAGGAAGCCTTCATGCAAAAGAGGAATGAGATGATGGATAATTTCATGCAAATCCTTCGCCGACTACCAACAGACAACACATCTGCTTCGAGCAGAGGCACCTCCCCCTTCAAGGTACAAATAAACTTCGATATTCCTATATTTGAAGGTTAGATAGACACAGATGTTGTAGAGAATTGGTTGAATCTACTAGAAGGGTATTTTTCTGTCCATAACTTTTCGAATAGAGAAAAGATTATTTTTTCACTTCTCAAAGCCGTTCCCCATGTCAAAGATTAGTGGGAAACTTTCTGTGAGCAAAAGGAAATAGAGGAACCCTCATTATTTACAGTCACGACCAGCTGGGAATCCTTTAGGGATGCTATTAAGGAACAATACTACCCTGTCGGAAGTTACGATGACTTATATACCAAATGAACCACATTGTGGCAAGAAAGAGACCAAGCAGTGCCATATTTCACAAATGTCTTCCATACCTTGTGCACTAAGATGGGTATCAAAGATTCAAAGTGACATCTAGTCCTCAAGTATTGCGGTGCTCTGCATAGATACATCCAGACTAAAATGGAATTTTTTGACATCTCATCCTTGGGCGCGGCCTACCGATATGCTTTCAAAATCGAGCAGAAGCTCAAACAAAAAACCTGACAATTTGGGTCAGGGAACCCCTCACAGCAAAATCCAGGAAAGGGCGGCCCCCACCCACAAAAAAAATGACAGAGCAAAGATGGACAGTACCAGGACAACTAGTCTAAGCCACAAGAAAAGAAGGACACTGGAAAGACAAAGAAATATACTGGGAAATGGTGCGACCTCCATAAGATCCCTTGGCATAACACTATTAATTGTCACTCAAAGAAGTCGCTAGTGGCCAAAGTGAAAGCCTCTGAATCAAATGTGTGTTCTGACTCTGAGTCAGAACCAGAAAGGGGAAGACAAATCATTGACATGAAACCCAGTGCCACCATTGCTACCACCAAGCTCCAACATGGTAAAACAGACGAGCTAGAAGAAGGAGAGCGCCTCTTCCATTCATAGATGTGGGTAAAAGGCACCTCGCTACACTTCATCATTGATAGTGGTAGCCATAAGAACCTCATCTCACCAGTGGTTGTCAAGTGGTTGGCCCTGCCGACAATTCTGCACCCACAACCCTACACCATTGGATGGCTCCACCAAGGAAGTGATCTTTGTGTTAGCCAACAGTGCCCACTATCGTACGGCATCAAGCCCTTCAAAGATGAGGTATTGTGTGATTTTTCTCCTATTGAAGTTTTTGATGTTCTTTTGGGCCAAACTTATTTATGGAAACATCATGTTGTATATGATTCTAGGCCTCGTAGTGTTATTATTAATTTGAACAAGAAATTGTACAGGATACCCGAGGTTGTCCCACCTAGTGCTATTTCTTTGATATCTGCTATGCAATGCAGGAAGGTCATCTCTAAGACAGGGAAGTTTGTCTTCTACGTGATTCACTCTCAGAATGAGAGAAATATCATAGCCACATCCAAGGTCTTTGTGGTCGATCTCTTCACATAGTAGAAGCAAGTAGATAAGGTCATGGAAGAATACTTAGAGTACTTAGAATACAACACTACCAGGTCAAGCACCCCATCGATTTGACCCCCAGCACACCGCTGCCCAATGGGCCAGTCTATCACCGCTCTCTATTAGAGAATGAGGAGATTAAGCGACAGATCTAAGAATTTCTCCACAAGGGGCACATCTTTTCCAGCTCATCACCATGTGGGAGCCCAATCATGTTGGAACAGAAGAAATATGGAACCTGTCAACTTTTCATTGATTACCGAGCTCTGAATAAAATCATAGTCAGAAACCGATACCCGATTCCCTGAATCGACGACCTCCTTAATCAACTCATGGGGGGCAAATACTTTAGTAATATTGATCTGAATTCTGGCTACCACCAGGTCCCAATAGAATAGATAGATGTATGGAAGACCTCCTTCAAGTCAAAGGAAGGCCTTTTTGAATGGTTGGTCATGCCCTTTGGTCTGACAAATGATCTAACCACTTTCATGAGGATGATAGACGATATCCTGCGACCATTCACCAATACTTTTGTAGTGGTGTATCTGGATGACATTCTCATTTACAACAAGACTTGGGCAAAACACTTGCAGCATATTCAGCAGGTTCTACACACCCTGTGACAGCACAAGCTATACGCCAACTTGGAAAAATGATCCTTCGGCATGAATAGGGTCCATTACCTAGGCTACATCATTGATAAACATGGCATACATGTAGATCCAGCCAAGATCCAAGTCATTCATGACTGGACAATCCCAACCACACTCACTTAGCTTCGAAGCTTCTTGGGCCTTGCAAATTTCTACCACAGGTTTGTGTTGGGGTTCTCCCATATTGCATCGGCCCTCAGCCAAATAACCAGGGGTGGTGGTAAGGTGAAATTTTCGTGGGGCCAGACCCAAAAAAAAGAGTTCGATGATTTGAAGCAACGCTTGTGCTCAACCCCAGTACTTTCACTACCATACCTGCAACATCCCTTTGAGATTGAGACTGATGCTTCAGACTATGTTGTTGGTGCCATTCTCATGCAGCATGACCACCCTGTGGCATATCATAGTGAGACACTATCAGATGTTGTCTGTAAGTACCCTACTTATGACAAAGAAATCTTCTCCATTGTGCAAGCCTGTCGCCAGTGGAGACATTACATTTTTGGGAGGGAGACAGTCATCCATACTAATCATAAGGCATTGTAGTTCATGAAGACACAAGGAAAATTGTAGAATGATGACCATCAAAAGTGGTCCACATAATTTCAGCAATTCCACCTCAACATCAAGTATAAAATAGGAAGAACCAACTGCGTCATTGATTTCCTTAGTAGACCACCAGTCGTGGCACTCACCATAGTTCTATACTCTTGCGGCCATGAGATATATGGATGGCCCCAACTTTATGAGATAGACCGAGACTTCGCCACCACCTACCAAATGTTGGGTGAAAAGGTAGTTGTCAATAATTCCCATCTTTAGGATGGGTTGTTGTGTCATCTGGGCCATATCTATGTTCCATCAAGTGAGCGATTGAAGATTATCTTGGAAGCCCACTACAGTCAGGTGGCATGACACTTCGGTGTTGAAAAGATAGTGGCGATGCTACAAAAACATTTCTACTAGCCGAAACTTCGACTAGAGGTTAGCAAGTATATCAGGTCTTACACTGCCTGCACTATTTCCAAACCAACCACTAAGAAATAGGGCATGTACACCCCTCTTCCTACTCTTGACAGGCCATGGGAATCCATCTCAATGGACTACATGTCGGGCCTCCCATCCACCAAGCGGGGAAATGACTGTGTTTTTGTGGTTGTTGATCACTTTTATAAGATGGCGATTCTGGTTGCTTGCAAGAAGAACATCATAACAGAAGCCACTGCCAAGCTCTTCTTTGAATGAGTCTGGGTAAATTTTGGACTCCCACAAACCATTGTATCAGATCGGGACAGTCGATTTCTTATCACATTCTAGTCGAGCCTCTAGTCACTGTTGGACACCAATCTCACCAAATCCACGACCTTGAACCCTGAGAAAGATGGCCAACCTGAGGTTGTAAATTGAATGATCGTGCATATCCTGTGCATGTATAATTCCAAGAACCCTCGCACATGGGATGGGAGTCTTCCCTATGTACAACATAGCTACAACTGGGCCCTGCATAGCTCAACCGACCACACCCCCTTTCAGGTGGGGTTGGGATTCCAACCATTGGGTCCCATAGATGTTTCACTTCCCCTTGCAGTCATCTCGACTGAATCCTCTCCTACTCCAACTGAGGTTGACAAAGCCACTCGACTCATTGAGAGGATCTAGCACATCTGCTCATAGGTTCAAGATATCCTACATAATTCCAATGACAAGTACAAGCAGTGCCATGATCGACATCGGGTGCCACATATGTTTCAGGTGGGTGACAAAGTATCATTGCACTTACAAAAAGAACACTTTAAAGGACCCCATCGGAAGCTTCTCCCACTCCATTATGGGTCATAAACCATCACCAAGGCTGTGGGGGATAATGCTTTTGAGCTCAACATTCCTCCTTTCCTTATCTTGCACCCAGTGTTCAACGTGGACCTCCTTCGACCTTATTTACCACCATTATTGGACACCTCAGATGTAGAAGAACAAATGACACCAAGAGAGATCAACCCTGACTACATACAATAGGCATCCAGTGATCAGATTGTGGACACACAGATCAAGGGCACTCGACAACAAAGGATCCATCTTTATCGAGTCATCAAAGCAGGGCAGCTCCTGCACCAAGGCAAGTGGCTCACCCTGGGCCAAATTCAACAAAAATTTCCTCATTTGATGGGGTAACTCAACGCAATGGAGACCATTTCTTCCTAAGGAGGGAGGATTGATCCAAATGGATATCAGTGGCCACCCACCTTTTCCAATTGGCTCAAAACAACTTTCTAGCAATTTTGATAATTTACTATTTTTAGCAGTTTTTCGGGTCCTGAAATTCTGGAGCCATTTTTGAGGCCCTATTCCTCAGATAGATATTTCCAATGGGATATCATACACCTAAAATGGAGATCGTATGCAAAATTTATGACCCCAAGAAGTTGATGTACTGACTTACCCAAACGGGGCCCACATGACTTTTGGCGCTTCATCTCCTAGGGTTAGGTTTTTTTATGTTTAGGGTTTTTGAAACTCCTGTTTATTCTAAAAATTCCTTGAGAGCCTCATTGTAATCATCTTCTTGCGAATGAGTGAAACTGTCACATCTCTTCTCAGAGATAATCCGCCACCATTCCAACAAGCTTGTTTTCCGCTGCATTTTACAATTTCATCTTATTTCCTTATTGAATAGAAAACCAGTTTTACTGTATCTATTTTATTCTATGTTAAGCATATAGTAATAATTTGTAGTCGTTTTGTTCTTATCATAAAATCTAGATCAGAAAGGGATGGGGCTGAGAGTCTAGGAAAGAGGGGCTTAGATTAAGAGCTTAAACCCAAGAAAATAATATATAATTATTATTCTAAAATTTGTAAAGAGGATATTAATCATCCTAAGTTCCTTTAGGGAGGGGAACAAATTCCAAGTGGGGGAGAACGTGCTCCTGGAGAGACAAATGTCATCCAAAACGTATGCATTTTTATGGGGGCGCTCTCACTGTCTCAGGGGGGATTCTAACCATTCAGACGATAATCACCATTCTCTCTTTGTTGGCTAGGTTTTTGCCCCATTCACGTAGACACTAAGAAAGCACATAGTTAGTCATTTTTTTTGCCATTGTTGAATTCGTCAACCACCTGAACCTCTGCTACAAGCCAAATTTGATACCCTCATTGTACCTGCACCTATGGGTTGCCTACATATTTTCATTTCAGTAGCATCTCCCCACATACATTTTATGTTGTTTCCATCACCTTGCTCGTGTGTTGAGGAAGTGAGCTCTCCTAGAGGAATTCCAGTAGCAACTACAAAACTCTGAGAATTCTTGATCGAACCTATTAATGAAGCCCTATAAAGGGAGGTGCAGGAGTGGATGGATTGTGTTAGCACTAGAGGTCACCTATGGATTACGACATAGGTAATCCTAGTACCCATCAGTTTATATGTCACAATGAATAGATTTAAGGGTGGTCTAATGGATGAAGACTCAGGATAATATCGCCTTAACTCATAAAATTGGACTAGAATGCATAGGTAAGTGAGGCCTCGATCTAACTTTAGTCAGTAGGTTGTAGTAAAGGATGAGTAAGGGGAAGAACTGGTGAGAAAAAGTAGAGGTCTCTTATGGACATCGGGTCTTTCAGCAGCCTAAAGAGGAAAAGTTTCGAATACAATATCCTCTTGAACCTGAAACTTCAGGAAATTGAAAACATCATAATAATATTGCAATCAAACATACATTGCAAAATAGTCACAACAACTCGACTGGATCACCGATGCCTGAGTATTCAATATCAGAAACAAAAGAGATGATAAGAAAGTTGGCTTTCATTAAACAAGAAGTATCAAATGGCCATACATAACCAGAGAAATAGAGGCTTTATTAAAACTTTACAATATGGGAGCTTAGCTCAACCATCGACCCTAACAAAATATCAAAACTGAGTATTTATACTCAGAACCACTTGCCCCTTCAAAAACGTGTTCTGGTCATTTCATTCAAGGTTTGGCATCTACATCTTGTTGTGTCAGATTGCACTCACATTCTTTTGTCAGACGCAAGATCAGATTAGTATGGGCTTTACAAGAAAATCCATGAGAGGGGAACTTTCGACTGACAGTCCGCCCTCCATGGCCAATTCTTCAATGCTTTCCATTTATGTGGTGAAACGAGGTTTCAACCACCTTCCCCATTTTCATTAACTACTTTTATGAGAATTAGGGAGAGACCTGAAACTTATGAATGTTCCAGGGAGATGTTCACAACTCCTTCAAGTAAAAAATCGATGCCTTGAGACCATGCAGATCTTCTTCTATGAAAAATAAGAGAATTCTCGGCTCTTGGCACAGCCCCCTCCATTGTTCCACGTGACCTCAAGCCATGAACTGGGGCTTTATCCCATATGGAATTTTGTGATTTCTCTTTTTAGAAGTTTTCAGTCCCCTTGATTTTGAATATCCCGATGCTTGAGATCGCAAAATGGCCCCTCCAAATCAACAATCGGATTTTCTTTGAATCTGAAGGTTGCGATCATTTTTGCGAACAATCTCGGTTGCCCGTTGCTCAATGGGTGATTTATATTTCTTTAAGGCCCTGCTCCCATATGACCGCAAGCTGTGATCGTGGGCCTAATTTCTAGGTGCTTCGCGATTTTGCGTTTCGCGAACTCGCGTTGTGCTACATGCTAAAATCCCCGTGTCAAAAAATCACAATTGCTTGGATCGAGAGACATGCGTCCCTTTGAATTAGATGACCCAAGTTAATGTTGACATTTCAATACCTCGAGCCATCGACATTTCTTACTTCAGCTCCCCCCAAAATGACTTTCTCCATGTTGATCCTGCGTCGTGTGTCCTTCTAAGATGGAAGGTCAAGATCATTTCAGGACCTCGCATGTCATGATTCTTCAAGCATATACCCTCCTACTTTCCTGACTCGTGAAATCGCAAAAATCTGATCCAACGGTCCAGATACCTCCTTTGATCAACGTCTATGATCCTTTTACGATCCATTTCGCAAGCTTGGATAACCTTGCTCCTTGACCGCTCCGACTCATGAAATCACAAAATGTTAATCTTGGGCCACACGTCCTTCCCAGTACCAATGTCTAGGATTGACCCCACGATTCTGGACCTCTGTTTGATGCTAAAATTGGTGCAACTTCATGATCCTGATCATTCGATGATTGTTGATCAGATCTTCCTGAGGATCTCCGCCGCCGAAAGTCGATATTTCTCACTCACTTGATTGAGTTGATATCAGGATGCTTCAAGTGTTGCACCTAGTTCTCATGAATGTGGCTTGTGTGGTTTACTTGAATGACTGGCTAAGGTCTCGGGAAAACAAAGTTCAAAGGTAGAGATGAAAGAGGAATGATCAGCCTGAGAGAGAACAAGAATGTTGAGAGATAATACTTCCTAGACAGGCTGACAAGGAAAACAAGTCGATCAAATGGATGAAGACAAACAAAAGACAAGCTACAAGTCTAGAGGGAAAACCTATGATCAGGTCTACAAAAGGAGGAGGGAGAGGAAAAAATACAAACTTAGGTAGAAACCACCAACCCTTAAGGTTTTGAAAAATTTATGTGCTAACATTAGGTTCCGTGGGGGATAGAGTCCTCCCTATGAGGCTCTAAGAAATCTTTTCGTGGCTTCAGTGCCTTAGTGTTGGGTTGTGGATTCTTCTATTAAAAAAAAAACAAAATAAACATAACACATGAAAGGTATTTACAATGGTGGAGTGTCGACTACAGCTTCAAACAAAAAACTTCCTCAGGAAGTGCCCATTTACATGGCCACCAAAAAATTCGTCTGCCTCTGAATTCTGCAACCTGTAAGTGTTGTTTGGAAATGCCTCATAAATATGGAAAGGACCGATCCAAAGAGATTCAAATTTACCATGTTTTCCCTTGTCTTGTCTGGGTGCATCCCATTTGAATACTAGATATCCCGACTGGAAATCCTCTGTATTGCTTTTCCTGTCGACGGCCTGCTTGATTTTCTGCTGACGGTCATGCACTCTTCCCATCACCTGCTCTCTAGTTTGTTGGAATTCTACCAACTGATGAATTCTCCTAATCATGTCATCAGGCTCTCTGTGGTAGTCCTGAAACAATTTCTCCACAGGTAGGGTGAGCTGGGAAGGAAAAAATGCTTCAGTCCCATATACAAGTTGGAAAGGAGAGATGCCCAGGGATCTCTTTGTTGTCACTCTGTCAGCCCAGAGAGAAAATTTGAGCTTTGAATCCCATTCTTTCTTGTTGTCTTCTAACAATACTTTGATGATCTTTATGAGGATTTTTTTAGAAGACTCTACCAGTCCATTTCCCTGGGGATAGTAGGGGCTGGAGTGAATCAATGCAATTCTAAATTTCTCACAAAAATTGATCAATGGTTTAGCCGTGAAAGATGCAGCATTATCAGTGACAATTCTTCTTGAACAACCAAATCTTACTATAATATCCTCCAAAAATCCAATGGCCACCTTATGAGAGGAGATCCTCATGGGAATAGCTTCTATCCACTTGGTAAAATAATCTGTGGCATTTAGGATCCATCTATGCTGACCGCTTGATGCAGGGTGAATTTCCCCAATGAAGTCAATACCCCACTGTTGGAAAGGTCCTGAAGCTAATACGAGATTCATTGGCAGAGACTTAAGATACTGCTTCCTAGAGAATTTCTAACATTTAATACAAGCCCTGACTTTCGCACAGACGTCAGTGAATAGAGTAGGCCAATAGTACCTAGCCCTGAGAATTTTGTAGGTTGTGGTTTTCCAAAAATAATGTCCCCCACATAGGTTGGCATGGAACTCAAATATAATCCTTTGGACCTCCTATGAGTCTAGACATCTCAAAAGCATTCCTAGAGGCTATTTCCAATACAGGACCTGGTCTACTAGAAAATATCTGATTGCTTTGAGATTTAAATCTCTGACCCAACTCTTTCCCATGCCGTCAGGAGGTTAGAAATTCTGCAAGAAATATATAATGTCCTTGTGCCAAGTACATCCTACTAATGGGGGGTCTTCTTGAGAACCTATTTCAGAGAACTCATACTACTGACTTTGCATGCAAGCCTTGATGAAATTTACCCCCAAAGCTTGGAAATTATCCTCAGCCGACAACTTGTCTAAAACTTGACCTTTGACCAATTTGGTGGGCTTGATATCTAGATCAAATTCAAGGATCTTGGCGATCCATCTACTCCTTCTTCCATCTATTTCTGGCTGGATGAGAACTTCTTTCACAGAGGTTGAAGGAACATATGCGATGATTTTTTAGTGCAACACATAGACTCTGAAGGATTTGAGAGATTTAACCAAAGCGTAGGCTTGCTTTTCTATGATGTCATATTTCACTTCGGCGTCTCTCAATTCTCTTCTAAAAAATGAAATAGGTTGCTCCATCACCTCAACATTCATCTGCAACAAAATAGTTGCCACTGTGTCGAATGAGGCAAAAGAGAAAATAATAAAATTCTTGAAATAATCAGGAATGATAAGCACAGTTGCTTTAGTAAGCACCTTCTTGATTTGATTGAAGGATTCTATTTAATTAGCAGTCCATTTTACCTCATTCCCCTTCCTGAGCATGGTTGTGATATCTTTCACCAACTCAACAAAATTTGAAACAAACCTTCTCAGAAAATTGATTTTGCCCATGAAAGATTGGACTTCCTTCCTAGACCTGGGAAGTGACAAGGTTTGAATAGTTTACCAACTACTTGAATCAATCCTGACTCCATCAATTGATACAATGTGCCCTAGCAACTTTCCTTCCTTCATAGCGAACAATTATTTCTTAGGATTCAGGGAAAGACCAAACCTTTTGCATTTCAAGAAGACTTTCCTCAGATGACAGAAATGTTCTTTATCAGATCTGGAAAATACTGTTATGCCATCCAGATAGATGACCACAAATTTATCCTTCTCCCCAATGAAGGTGATGTCCATGGCTCACTGAAAGGTTTCTCCTGCGTTCATTAATCCAAAGGGAATTTTGGCATACATGAATGTACCCCAAGGAGTGGTGAAGGTTGTCTTTTCTCTATCTTCAAGAAAAATAGAGATATGATTGTAGACAGAAAAGCCATCAATCATGGAAATCCTGGACGCACATGTTACCCTCTGCAATATGTGTTCCATCCTTGGAAGTGGGTAATTATCCTTCTTTGATATTCTATTCATGTTTCTGAAATCGAAACGGAGTCTGATTTCTCCACTCTTCTTCCTCACTTGGACCAGGTTTTCTATCCATTCAAAATATCTTAGAGGAACAATGATTTGGGCATCCAACAAATTCTTCACTTCTCTTTCCGTAATAGGCAGCAACATAGGATTTATCTGTCTCAACTTCTGCCTAAATGGTTTGGCTTCTTCCTTCAATGGTATCTTGTGTTTAATGAAACTGGCGTCATATG
The DNA here is from genome assembly GCA_000966675.3 of Picea glauca. Lineage (NCBI taxonomy): Eukaryota > Viridiplantae > Streptophyta > Pinopsida > Pinales > Pinaceae > Picea > Picea glauca. The sequence goes on from JZKD02S0536217.1 coordinate 201,313, forward strand.
TTCTGAGGTCTTCATAGGTCCAGGCAAACACATCAGAAAATTCTTTTAATAACTCAATATACTTGTCCCTTTTCTCCCTTTACAAACTACTTGATAGCTTGACAAATTTTGGATCCCTCTCTGTACCAATATTGCACTCAGCTACATCAGTGTCATCATTTGAGACTTTACCCTTTACTACCACATCATTTCTATCAAATAATCTTTCCAAAGGGACTAGTCCCTTTGGGATGTGGTTGTTGGGTAACTGGACAATGTGATGATCAACAATTTTGTTCAGAAAAACATCGACATGGGTGGCTACATCAAAATATGGATCTTGATCAATATGTAAGGCTGAGAACCCATCAACGGACTCCAAGAAATTTTTTATCTCAAGATCATCCTCAAACACTTTCCAATGCTTGATGCTGTTAGGTACATAGGGTCTATATTTCACTTCAATATCATATCTGAGCTTGGGCAGCAGAGGAACTCTGAAACTTCTTGTTGATATAGCCAAAGAGTCAGCCATGACATTCTCTTCTCTGGGAACAAATGAAATGTTGAAAGCCGAGAAAAAATTGTCAATGAGGTACCATATTTCATTTCTATATGATCTCAGTCGAGGGTGCTTAGCTTGATAAATACTTCTGATCTACTAGACAATCAGCTCATCATCTCCAAACATTGATATCTCTTCAATCCCCATGTCTTTTGCAGCCCTCAAACCCAAAACAAGAGCTTCATATTCTGCCACATTATTGGTGGTTTCAAATTCTAACTTCTAGGACAGAGATATAGTTTCATGAGCAGGGGAAACAAGGACTACTCCAACACCAACACCTTCTCTAGAAGAGGATCCATCAAAGAACATTTTCCACACAGAGGTAATCGGAGGAGAATATTCATAGAGAGTAATGGACTTTATGATCTCAAGAGGGGGATCAGGGGCATCAATGAGTTGTAATAAGCTAGATCCCAAATCAGTATCCAGAGCAAAGATAGGATGATTGGTGGGATCTACTTCATCGATGATAATGTAGTCCAATTGAGCTTCTCTATATAGTCTTCTATGCTCCCCCCCCCAAACACAGGAATGGTAGCATATGTGAGGTCCATATGCAATGTTCCCCCAAGTTTTTTTATCCAATATCTTGACAAGAGCATGTCGAACTTGGGAGGAACATCAGCCACCACGATATCCATGACCATACTTTTCATGAGAAATTGGAGCAAGGTCAGAACTAGATATTTGATGACCCCAAGACATTGCACTCTCCTAGAATCAAAATAATATAAGTCATGATAATCCTTTGTAATTTCTAGTCCCATTTCTTCCATAATAGTTTTGGGCATGAGATTATGAGAGGCCCCTGAATCCATCAGACAATTATGCAGTACCTTGTCATGTATGATTAGTGATGTGTAGAAGGGAGGGGATGAATCATCTTTATCTTCTACCATGGGACCTAAGATGACTGTGGGATTTTTATCTTGCAAATTGATTGATCCCGAGGGATGAGGCAAAGGTTCAGGAAACAACAATTTAGATAGGGATCTCGTAAAGTATTCCTGCTTGACCAGCTCTGAAAGGGGTACCGGGATCCTAAGCTTCTGAATTTCATGCTCAAAGCTAAAATAGGAGGGGGACTTCAGAATTTATTTTACCTCTGGGATAGGAACTTTGGCTACTGGTGGGGGATTTTGTGTTCTCTTTTCCTTATTGCTACTTGTTGCGTCTTTGGCAGGCTTGTCTGCTCTGGAAGGTTGATCAGGGATGTCGGGCTTCTCATCTTTCTTATTAGACCTAAGGTTGTATCTATTAGGTTTTTCGTTGGACTTATCCCCTCTACTCAGCTCATTTAATTGAATGTCCATGAGGGACTCCTCATATGTTGATTGAGTTAAGTGAGGGGAAGGAGATGCGTCTTCAAGACAGTGAATTCCTAGGTCAAGGTCCTCTTTCTCTCAATCATCATCTGTGAAAAGGTTGTTCTGAAGAGGGGTTTGTATTTTTTGATCATCCCTATCTCTATTCCGAGGCTCTCTTTGCATCATCTGAGGAGCATTGTTATTTGGCCTCCTGAAATTTCCTCTGCTATCAACATTTTGAGGATTTACGTATGTCTTCTTTCCCTCCAATTCCAACCTTTCCATTCTAGCTGAAAGTGATTTTAGTAACTTGGTTACTTCATCCATTTGAGGGGGAGGAACAGAGGAACTGGAGGTTCAGGCCTCACATTTTACCCTTCCTCTATCTCTATCAGCCTTATTCCTGAGTCGGTCAACTGCAATATGTTAGACTCTACTTCTAGAGCTGCATCTTGCATATGAGCCAAGGAGGTATCTCTTCTCTCTCTCAACAGGAGGAAAAAATTAGGGTTAAAACCACTGACATAGGTAATTTTAGCAGAGGTTTATGTAGGCTTTATCTCAACAGGGATCATATTGTACATTTTGTTGAATCTTTTGGAGAAGTCAGAGACAGACTCTTCCTCTTTTCTCTTTAGGGACCTAAACTCTTTGATATAATACATGAAGTCATTTTTATCCCCCCATTGTCTCAAGACGACATCATCTAGAGCCTCAATCCCAGTGATGGATCCATGAGCCAGGGATCTGAAACACTTTCTATCTTCTCTGTCAAGACTGTGGACAAAAATCCTCATTCACACATCTTCATCTACTATGACATAGTTATCCGTATAACTATAGAAATTTGCAAGGTGCTCTTCTGTAGTAATATCTCCCTCCCCAGTGAACTTAGGCAGTTGCTTAAGGTAGCCACCAGCTGGTAGGAAAATAAGAGGCTGAGGCCGAACGAGAGGGGCATATCGGGAAGATACTATGGCATCCATTTTGTTTCTAGGGGGATTATCACATGCCATAGGGATTATAGGTGGAGGATAATCAGGAGGGGATGGAGTTTGAATAGGGGAGAGTGGGAGTGTGTTTCTAGGAGGAAAGGGAAACAACAGAGGATTCAGAGAAAAGGTGTAACATCCCCGACCCTCCAAAGGCCAAGAAATGTTACCAACACTTATGAATTTAGCTCTTTAAATATTTGATACCAAAATGTATCATCCTCAGGGCTGTCAACCCATGTCAGGAGTAATGCTACTGTAGAATCACACTTATATAAGATGCATTTAAATAAATTCAATACATTAATATAGAGTAAGCACGTAATTACTTCTAGCATACATAATCCATGGCATTAGCAATAATTCATATGCACAACAATAGACATCATCACAATAGAATACATGATAATATTGCAAGCATCACAGACATGCATTTAAAAGTTGAATTAAACACATGCATATACTTATCTTTGAAACTAGATGTAAATCACCAACTGCAGGCAGACCTTCCACGAACCTCCCAGCCTTAGACCGCATTGCTCATCACTCTCAGCATTAGGTCAACCCTGAGCTGGGACTAAGCTCCACCAGGCAGGGAATCCTAGGCTAGGCAAGGTCAACAGGAAGACACCCAATTACAGAGGAAGGATTTTCTCCCAGGAGTCACTTATGCCCACTGCTCACAGACACTCACTCCCCACATGCCTATCCCACCCCAGGAGTATACACCTTCACTGTCACTAAGAAAATCCTTCAACTACTAACCTCCCTTGCCTTGGGCTTCAGCAATAGATCGGATCGGAAGTGTCAGAGTTTTGTAGCAGCTACAAGACCCCTTCCAGGAGTTCTTACTTCCTCAGCACAATCTCTCACCTGGAGAGAGTTGCTCATAGGTTTGGCAACCTGTTATTGTGACCAATTCCAGCACAATGAGGACACAACAACAAGGCTCAGCAACGCACAATCAATGGAAACAACCTCACACAATCAGGAAATACGCTGCCACAATAGCCCACTGGGATAGCACAACACGACCCAAACAAATTCAGGTTTCTTAATCATGCAACACGGAACAGATTCACGGTTATGGTTTTGGATTTTTGTAAGGGTGCACAGATATCTCACGCACAGGCTTGAAATGTCCACATAAGGGATCTAAAAACAACACCAGACAAAGGTCGATCATGGACAGTCACGAGTTCAGACAAAGGATGGAGAATTGGAAGGTCGAACCCCCGAACTCAGGTGATGGATGGCAGAATTCAGACCCCCCAACACGGTTATTCCTATGGTTTTAACTTCATATGCCTAGGTCGACATGTGTCTCCCATGAAGTTGCATCCACTCCATCAACATGCGTTCCTCTCCAGGAACTTAAGAAAAAGCATACACATTTACACAGTTCTTTAGAATAATAATGAATTATTATTTCCAAGGGCTTTAAGCCCCCAAGATTATCCCCTCTCTTACCTTTCAGCCCCTTCTCCCTTGCCCAGTCTTTGTGGAAGCTTAGTCCCCCATTACTCATTCATCGTGGTCGGTCCACCTACAGAGATGTTTATCTTTTATTAATAATGTGCATAATTACATGTACAAAATCAGGCTCCTGGCCTTTAACACTTAGGTTCTTTGGCCTAATAAACACATAAGCCTATCAACTTATCAATACTCAGCTCACCGGCCTACAAAACATGATTACAACAGGGCTTGTCCTTTGGGATATTACAATTCCCTCCCCTTATTTTTTCAATGTCCTCAGTGCAACTTTCACACAACATCCATAGGATTTTCAAAATATTCAAAAAGATGCAGGTATTCTACCTGCATAGCATCCTCATGCTCCCATGTCGCGTCCTCAGGACCGTACCAGGTCCATTGGACCTTTACAAGCCCTATAGCTCGATTCAGGAGTTGTTTTCTTTTCCTGTCCAATATGCGCACATGATGCACTTGCAGGGCACCTTCTTGCTCCACCTGAATCACATTCCAATCAATAACATGCTTAGCATCAGGTATATATTTCTTAAGCAATGAAACATAAAACACATTATGTACAGTCATGGATGCAGGTAATGCAAGCATATATGCAACTGGACCAATCCTTCCTAGGATTTCAAATGGCCCACAAAAGATGGGTGCCAATTTGGCACAGTTTCCCAGCCTTAGGGAACTTCTGTTAGCTTTCACTTTCAGAAAAACATGGTCACCCACTTTAAACTCCCTATGGTTTCTGTTTTTATTAGCATAACTTTTCTGCCTGTCCCGACAGCTTTCAAATTCTTCTTAATTTTTAGCATTTGCTCTTTCATTTCCTTGAGCAAATGTGGCCTAGCGATTGCTCTGTTAGCTAGATTATCCCAACTTACTGGAGTATTTCACTTTCTTCTATAAAGTGCTTCAAATGGGCCCATCTTCAATGATGCTTGATACCCATTGTTGTAGGCGAATTCTACCAAGTGCATGTAGTCTTCCCATTTTGATGTTTTTTCCACCACATACATTCTCAATATGTCTTCTATCACTTGATTCACCCGCTCTGTCTGCCCATCCGACTTAGGATGGTAGGTTGTACTGAAATTCAGATTTGTTCTGAATCCCTTGAATAACCCCTTCCAGAAATTTGAGGTAAATTTCGGGTCTCTGTTAGACACAATTGTCTTGGGAATTTCATGAAATTGTGCCACATCCTTCATAAAAAATATTAGCAACATCTATTGCCTTATGAGTAGTCTTTATTGGAATAAAATGGGAAGATTTCGTAAGATTTTCCACCACCGCCATAATGGAATCATGTTGCTTGCTTGTTCTGGGAAATCCCGTGATGAAATCCATTGTCACCACCTCCCACTTCCACTCAGGAATGGGTAAAGGTTGCAGCAACCCTGCTCAGTGTTTGTGCTCAGATTTAACTTTTTGGAATTCCATACATCTGGAAATGTATTCAGAAATATATTTATTCATACCTGGCCAGAAATAATGGCTCTTGACTGCTGCCACAGTTTTCTGATATCCAAGGTGTCCTGCATAAGGCATGTTATGCATTTCTCTCAGAATCGCAAGTTTCAAACCTTGGACATTAGGTACATAAACTCTCTTCTTGTACAAAAGTATCCCATCGGTTTCCAATTTATAATTTTCCACTTTTTGTGGAATCTCACCTTGTTGTAGCTTTCCTACCAGCTCCCTGTACTGCAAGTCTGCATTTGCAGCCTCCAAAATATTTTCCTTTATATCAGTTTGGTACATGCTAATGGTTGTATCATGTAAGTTGTGCACCTTTCTGCTGAGTGCATCAGTCACCTTGTTTTCCTTCCCTTTGATATGCTTGATTTCAAAGTCATATTTACACAAAAACTCCAACCACCTACTCTGCCTAGGATTTAGGGTGGGCTGGTCAAACAAGTATTTTAGACCATTGTGGTCCATTCTCAATTCAAATATCCTCCCCATGAGGTAATGTCTCCATTTCCTCAGAGCATGAACTATTTCTTCCAACTCCAAATCATGAGTGTTATAATTCTTTTCGTGCTCTTTCAGCTTCCTAGACATTCTGGCTGAGGACTCCTCCCAGCCCTTCCTTACATGCATCGGTTCATACCACAAAATCTTCATTTGGGTCTGCGATCCTCAAGATTGGAGCACTGGTTAAAATTTGCTTCAATTGTTGGAAGCTTCTTTCACATTCCTCTATCCATAGAAACTTCTTCTCTTTCCTTTGCAAAGAAGTGATAGGGTGAGCTATCCTTGATAACCCTATGATAAACCTTCTATAATAGCCCGCTAGACCCATAAAGGATCTAATTTCTGCCACATTCCTTGGTGCTGACCATTCTCTGATAGTCTCAACCTTATCAGGATCCACGATGATCCCTTATTCTAAAATAACATGCCCCAAGTAATGGATTTGTTCCTAATAAAATGAGCATTTGCTCAACTTGGCATAAAGTTTGTGCTCTCTTAGCACTTACAGAACCATCCTCAGGTGTTTTTCATGCTCTTCCTCTGACTTGGAATACACCAGAATTTCATCTAGGAAGACTATGATAAACTTTTCTAGATAGTCCCTGAACACACCATTCATCAAGCACATAAAAATAGCAAGTGTGTTCGAAATCCCAAACGGCACCACTGTGAACTCATAATGACCATACCTTGTTCTAAAGGCGGTCTTGTTGATGTCTTCATCCTTTATTCTTACCCAGTGATATCCTGATCTGAGATCTATCTTCGAAAATATGTCTGCATCCTTCAATTGATTGAAGAGGCCATCAATCCTCGACAGGGGGTACTTGTTCTTGACAGTTACTTTTTTCAATTGCCGGAAATCGATGCATAACCTCAACGTTCCATCCTTCTTCTTCCTGAATAGAACTGGGGCACCCCAAGGCAACACGCTTGGGTGAATGTACCCCTTCCTTAGAATCTCTTCAAGCTACAACTAAATTTCTTTCAGCTCTAGTGTGCTCATTCTATAAGGAGCTTTCGACATTGGAGCTGCTCCAGGCATCAAATTTATAGAGAAATCAATATCTCTCTTTGGAGGTAGTCTGGATACCTCCTGAAATAGATATTCAAACTATTTTAGTACCGCATGGTCTCCAATATTTGAAACCTCATCCTTATATGCTTCCTCTATATGGGCTGCAAACAACTGACAACCTTTCCTGTAGCATTTCTTCAGCTGTAATGCTGAAATTTCTTTGACAACTACAGCTCTGGGAATTCTTTAGACTGTTTTTCGATTACCCTCCTCATCCAGTAAAGTAAATGACTTCTTACGATTCTAGGAAGGCATGGTGTTGGTCCATCTAGTCCATCCCAATTAAACAATCATAAGAGCCTAAAGGCAGAATATTCAATTCATCCTTCATGCTCAATCATTTCATGTCCACAGGACAGGACTTAACCAACTCAGTGACTTTCCTCTTCGTTCCTGTAGCCAATTGTACTAACCAAGACTTTTCATGTTTACTTCTTGATAAATGCAAACCTTCCACCACTCTAGGATCTATATAACTATGGCTAGCCCCTGAATCAATTAAAACAGTAAGTGGTCGGTTGTTAATCATAACTTCCACTTCAATCATGTGCGACTGAAATTCAACTTGGTTGTTGTCCAGGGTTTATAGATCCTTGGCATTCTACTACCCATGTCCTCCATTGTTTCATCTTGCTCAACATTGTGGATGACTCTCACTTTATCATTTTTGTGGGGGAAATCTCTGTACCTATGGTTTTCTTTACAACCCCAACACTCCATAGGTGCCTGCCTTGGCAATTGACCACCCACTTCAGCCTTTCTAGGCTCTCTAAAAGATGGTTTTCCTTGAGGACTATTTCTCAAAAAGGGAGGCTTGTTTCCCTTATGCCTCTGTTCCTTCTTGAACTTCTTCTTGTCTTCCCAAGCCTTATGGAAGGTAGGTTTTTTTGTCTTTTGTTCATATAAACATTTCACTCTTTTTATTGTTTCTTCCATAGACTTAGGGTCATAATACTGAATCTTGTCACCAATATAAGGTGGCAATCCACTTAGATACCTCTGAATCTTGACAATATCTTCCTTGATGAATGGAACATACTTCAGCAGTTCCAAAAATCTTCGCTCATATTCATCAATGGTCATGCTACCCAGTTTGAGTTCAAAGAACTCTTTCATCTTTTTGTCATAATATCTTTTAGTCAAATATTTCTTCTCGAAATACCTCTTGAATTCCTTCCAAGTGATATCTTTCTCTCTAATGTGTTGCACCTACACAAGCTGATCCCACCACATGGATGCTTTTCCTTTCAACTCATACATCACAAGTCTTCCTTCAACATGAGAGGAATAATTCTGCAATTGGAAGTACTTCCTCATGCCTAGCAGCCATGTCTCGACATATTCTTCCTTCTAGTGTTCTCCATCAAACATGGGAGGCTTAATCTTATTCATTTCTCCTTCCAATTCATCCACTCCATACCTCCTATGATTTTTGGTAGGAGACGGGTTTGAACTACCGCGTGTTTCTTCATTGGAATTCTTCGGGGAGTGACAATGACATCCTCTAACACCCCTCAATCTTCTTTTCCTCTCAGAGGTCCTGCAACTCCTTGTTTTACTTGTGTCACTCTCCTTTTCCAATTTATTTTCGATCCTATCTAGGCTCTGCAACAACTTCAAGTTGAAGTCACCCTGTTTATCGTGAGTTTTCTTGATCCTTATGCTATCATCTCAGTGAGCCTGGGCATCTTTTTGCAATATTTCAATGATTTTCATCATATTCCCTTCCTTATCCATCTCCTTTCTATGCCCATCGGAGTTTGATCCTTTGATTCCCAATTTGACATCCATTCATTTTCTTTCGTTCTTTGAACTGGAGGAAATTCGCGCCTCTTCCATTTCTTTGCACTCGGCGGCAAATCTGATCGGTTCTGGCCCTCGTCAACTTCTGCAATCACAACATGCAAACAATCATAATCTATCAGGCCATCTTTCCTTAACAAATTCCACACATTCAAAACCAACCTGATTCTAGGAAAACATTTCAAATTCATGAATCTTTTGAGCTCTTCTTGGCTCTGTAACTTTTGGGCAATATCCCCCCCCTTTCTTAGTCCCCAACCCATGTGATCACGGGATGTGACCAAATTCTAGACCACTATCTCTCGAGTTCTGGTTACTAAACTCGTGACATCGGGTGGATCAATGGTCCACATGTTCACAACATCCAACGGTTGGAACCCACTATGGTCCTTCCTTCATCGAATTTTCAGGACTTCGTGACTTCAGGGTTTCGGGACTTTGGACCTCGGAGGTTCCCACACTTGTTTCCTCCAAATCTTCCGACATCCAAAATTCCAATTTACTTTATCCCCTTCAGGCCCACGTCAGACAGTTGTTTCCAACAACCAGGGTGGCACGTGGCATGCTTAGGAGGGTCCATGTCACCTTCGGCGATGTCATCGGGTCCTACCATGTTCACTTTTCTTTTCGGGAGTTTGAGTTTCAGGAGTTTGTGCACCCACACATCTCGTTTTTTCCAATAGCCAAAATCGTGAAATTGTGATTTACTTTCCGCTTGATCCAACGGTTAAGTTTTCTTCCTCCAATCTACGGTGTAGATCATTTCAGGACTTTGGAGTTTTGGCCATCAAGAGTTCATGAATCAACACATCTTTCTTTTCCCGATAACCCAAATCACAATCTTCTCCTTTGCTTGATCCTATGGTCAAGCTCTTTTCTTGCGATCTATGGTGTATATCTT
>JZKD02S0536217.1:216145-233284 GCA_000966675.3 Picea glauca
CAATCTTGGAGAATCCTTTTATAAATCTCCTATAGTATCTTGCTAAGCCCATAAAGGATCTGATATCTGAAACGTCCTTTGGGGTAGGCCACTCCATGATAGACCTGATCTTGTCAGGGTCTACTGCTACTCCCTCTTCAAATATGACATGGCCCAAGTAATGTATTTGCTTCTGGAAAAAGTCGCACTTGCTAAATTTGGCATAGAGCCGATGTTCTCTTAGCACTTCAAGCACAAGTCTAAGATGTTCCTCATGTTCCTCTTTATTATTGGAGTAAATTAATATATCGTCAATAAAAACTAGTACAAATTTGTCTAGGAATTTGCTGAGCACATTGTTCATCAAGCACATAAAAGTGGCAGGGGGTCGGGGCATTGGTCAATCCAAATGGTACTACCACAAACTCATAGTGACCATATCTCATCCTGAAGGCAGTTTTGTGGATGTCTTCACCCTTGATTCGGACTTGATGGTATGCATATCTCAAGTCAATCTTTGAGAAGATGGAAGCACCTCCCAATTGATCGAACAAGTCATCAATCTGGGGTAAGGGGTACTTGTTCTTTATGGTTACCTTATTGAGTTGTCTATAATCTATGCACAGTCGGAGGGTACCATCTTTCTTATTCACAAACATAACTGGTTCTCCCCATGGGGACACACTGGGTCGGATATAGCCTTTGTCCATCATTTCTTTTAGTTGTAGTCTAAGCTCAACTAGCTTGGGTGTGCTCATTCTATAGGGTGTCCTAGACAATGGCACTGCTCCTGGTGCAAGTTCTATCGAGAAGTCAATGTCCCTTCTCGGAGGTAGACTCGGTACCTCTTCCGGAAACACATCTCTATATTCTCTTAGTGTGGGGTGGTCTTCGAGGCTTGGTTTGTCATCTTCAACTTATTCCAACACCTGTATCGCATATAGTGGACATCCCTTTCTGCAATACTTTCTCATTTGAAGGACTGATATTCGTCTCACCGAGACAAGTTTTTGGATCCCTTGAAGGGTTATCCTTCTTCCTTCTTCACTTACAAATTCTAAGGTTTTATGGTAATAGTCCAGTCTGGCTTTATATGTGGCTAGCCAGTCCATACCAATCAACAGGTCATACGATCCTAGGGGTAGTATGTTAAGGGTTTCTTGGGTGGGGAATTCACCCATAGTGAATTGGCAAGCTAATATGACCCCCACTACCTTTCTTTTGGTGCTAGTGGATAACTGTACCAACCATGGCTTGGCCTGTTTATGTGGCTGTAATTTACACTTATCAACAGCCTTAGGAGCTATATAACTCAAATTTGAACCACAATTAGAATAGACACTAGATGGTTGGTGATCATACTTTCCATCTCCACCATTGAAGCTTGGTGGTCATCTTGTTTATTATCCACGACTCCATAAGTTTGCGACATACTCCTGGCCACATCATTGACGGTGGTAGCTTCTTGAATGTTGTAAATTCTCTGACTGTTCTATTGTCAGTGCAGGCAGTCCCTTAGTAGATGTTCTTCTCCACAACCCCAACATTTCAATGGTTCTCTCTTTGGGTTATCAATTTTTCCTAGGGTGGATCCAAAACGTTTATTTTCACTCTGGGAGGGGAAATTCTACTGGTGTACACTTCGGGTTCGAAAGCTCATCCTTGAGTCCTTTTTATAGTTTTTAAGTCTTGGGGATTTAAACCCCTTTTTCTGGAATCCCGAACTATTCTTCTTCTTCCAACCTTCGCAAGGTTTTGTCCGATGTCGAAGTTGTTCATAACAATATCTTGCCTTTCATATAGTGTCTTCTAGGGTCTTTGGCTCGTCAAACTCAATCATGTTTTGATAGTCCTTAGGTAGTCCACTGATGAATCATTGTACCTTTGCCTTTTCTTCTTTTATATAGGGTATGTACCTCAACAACTCGAGGAATCTGATGACATATTCCTCTATGGTGCGTTGCCCTAGCTTGAGTTCATAGAATTCTTTAGTCTTTTCATCGAAATACTTTTCCGACAAATACTTCTTCCTGAAGTATTTCCCAAACCGTTCCCAAGATAGGTCTTCTTCGTGAATCCCTTTTACATTCTTAAGGTCTTCCCACCAAATGGAAGCCTTCCCATTCAATTTGAAAGTGGCTACTCGGCCCTTCAAGTTTTTCAATAAGTCATGGAATTTGATATACTTCTTTAGTCCAAGTAGCCAGGCCTCCTCTTCCTCTCCCTTCTTTATTTCACCGTCGAAAGAGGGTGTTTTGGCCTTCTTGAATTCTTCGAGATTATGATTTTTGGAATGATTTCGCTTCTTCCATTTTCTTCCGGAGTAAGAACTAGTTCTACTACTAGAAGATCCCTCCGAGTCGCCAGTTTCCTTTCCAAAGGAATCCTCAAACACTTGTCCCTTATCTCTAGGGTGGACCTTTCTTGAGGTGCTCTTCCCAATGTGACTACTTAAAAGACCACTTTTCCGTATCTCAGGTGGACTTCGACTTTTCTTTGTTTGTCATTGGTCCGCGTGACTGGTGTCAGGTCTATGCTGCAATTGTCTTTGTATGTCAGATAAGCTCTGCAGCAAGACTGCATTAATATCCATTTTCTTTTCTTGCTCTTTTATCAACCTCTCATTGTCGGCCTTGCAGCTTTGTAGTTCGACCATGAGGCTCCTCATAGTCTCATCTAGATCTGGAGGGGTCTCCACCACTCTCCTTTCGTCAGACTCTTTGTCTCTATTGTGGTAGCCATCCCCCACTTCGAGCTGCATCACCATTCTATGTGTATGCAATTTCCCATGGTTGATCGTCCACTTGTTGCGCAAGAAAAACACTTGTTTTTAGTCAACATTATATTCATTCACAATCAACGCATAATTCATATTTTTCAAATGCATACACACAATAAGAATTTTCATTCTCAACTTCGTCTTTTGATAAAGGGGGTTAGGATAGAGAATTACTCATTTTAAGATTACTTCAAATGGAGTTTCTGCGCAACTCGTCCATGAGCCCAAGCAGGCCAAGTGTTGTAACCATGCTCTGATACCAATTTGTCACACACCCACTACAACAACTAAAATTTTATTTTTCTTTTTGTCATTTCTTCGAGGGACAGAATCCATGAATTTCTATGGAGCCTAGCATAGACCATCCCTTCCCTTATCCTCCTCCATGTAATCATTGGCTATGACCACAGGCCTTACCAAAATGACGCTTCTGGCTTTCACGATTCATGGAATCGCGATGCAAGCGTTCCCCTTGGGTCTAATAGATCCTTAGCTCCTCCCTTGGGTCACTTTTCATACGACCGGTCCTATGACCTAGTGCCATTCCTCTAAATGCTTTCGGGCTTTCGCGATTGGGAGAATCATGATGCAAGCATTCCTCCTTTCCCTTTGAAATCCTCAGAACTTGAAAGCCCGGTAACATCCGGATCTATGGTCCAGATCGTTGACTTGATCAATGACCCAGATTAAATCCCGACATTCTACCTTTTGGGATTTTTGGCGAGGTATTCACTCCTATTCCTCCGATGTTCAGAACCCCGGTGGCTTTAGATCTTCACCACGCGTCCCCTACAAATGGATGGTCCAGATTCTTTCAGGACTCCTCCTTCCTACCACAAGACCCTGTTCGGTGACCTAGGGCTCATCCACAGAGCGCATCAGGGTTTCGGGTACTAGGATTTCACGACTTGCAAAAATGAGGGGTTTTGCCCTTTGGTTTCCAGGGTGTCGAAACGCCAAAACCTATTCACACTAAATCGATTCAGGGTTTCGTATACCAGGACTTCGTGACTGGTGAAAACGAGGGGTCTTGCCCTTGGGTTTCCCAGGTGCCTAAATGTCGAAACCTATTCACGCTAAACCAATTTGGGGTTTTGTATACCAGGATTTCGTGACTGGCGAAGACGAGGGGTCTTGCCCTTGGGTTTCCCGGGTTCCGAAACGCTGAAACCTATTCAGGATAATCTGATTCCGGGTTTCGTATATCGGGATTTCACGACTCGTGAAAATCCAAAGCAAAGAGTTTCCTTACCTTTCGAAACTCTGATCCCCAAATTCTCGATATGGGAATTTATGTATGAGATTAACGGTTGTGAGCCTCCCCTTATCCAACGGTCCATAGAGCTCCGACAGATCCTTGGATCTACGGTCTTGGATCTCATCACTACTTGCGAAGGCTGAAGGGATCAACATGTTAATGCCTGCGCTCCTCCTCTAGATCCATCGGTCTTGACAACTCTAGGGTATTTCTGAAAGGATTTTGACTATTCGTCTACTAAACGATGGGGCATTCTCTTTCGATAAATGGGACTCGCTATTCATTCTGATCTTGATTCACGAGATTCAACCTCTCGGGGCTTTGAACTCCCACGACTTCAAAACCTGAGAGTACTACTCTTTCTTATACAAGGTTTCCAGACCCAGGTCATATGGACCTTCAGAGGGTTCTTGGGTAATTATCCCTAGGCTTGGTGACCTAACTGAAAATCCTCCCTAATTCGTTGAGCTATGACTCTATGATAGGGGTAAAGTAAACTCGTGGGTTTACTATAACGGTAGTCTTTTCAAGGAACTCACTCTGGATTTGGAATGCAAGGAAACTTTCCAGGAGGAGGTGCCTTCGGGAAATCAAACTAGGGCATAGCGCGAGTCAAGTAGATGGGACAAATCTCAAGGGAACAGACTTGTATTCCGATCTTATTCATTCTATACATAAACCGATTATGGTCATATAAGTATAAGCATGCATCCATTATTTCCAATCAAAACACAAGGCAAAATCTTCTATACCGAAACCATTTATGAGCGTATAAGCATGAGCATGCGTCCATGATATTCAATTCAAAATACAGGACATAACACTTATCAGAAACACCAGGCGTGATGCAACTACTGAGAGGGGTGCTCATTTCCACCCAACCGTAGGCTTAGTGACTCCAAACGGATTTACCACTAGCCACCCCCGAGCTAGACCACGATGCTTTGAGATTCAGTCTCCTACTTCCATCTCAATAGAAGTCAAGGAAAAAGGTTACTCTCCTTCTCCTATGTTCATAACTCTCTATGTTTCCATAGTTTTCTCCAGCTCTTCCACGATCCTTGTCACGCGCGCTCTCTCCCTCTCTACCCACACCTCCTTTCTTGCCTTTTCTGCCAGATTGTTTGTGCCGCGAATTTCCCCATCCATGGTCAAGTCTGAGAGCTTCTACGAATGGGCGGTTCACCCCCATCCCCTCATTAACTCTTGAGGAGCCTCCCCACCTACCAATCTGACGAAAAATCCATTCCAAGGTTAGAGAGTTTCTTTGGTCTCTGAGCAAGTAAAAACCAGTACGGTATCGGTTCAGTGGAAGTTAACGCAACCATTCCAGGTCCCTTCCACCACCTTTCATTAGCCATCGTGGTCTCTTTTAGCATATCCCCCTCCCAGCAGTCATGAAACACATATTCATAACATAATTTACATTCATCGACCTTTTATACAAAGATTCGTCAAATCAAACATTCACATCTTTGAGTTTGCCATAGTTCTTGACCAATATAGTTATTTTTACAGACTGGGGGAAACAGGGTGTTACAAATACAGACTTAGGTAGAAACCACCAACCCTTAAGGTTTTGACAAATTTATGTGCTAACAAACTATGTGACAGTGAAGGTGTAAACTTCTGGGGTGGAACAAGCATGTGGGGAATGAGAGTCAGTGAGCTATGGGCGTAAGTGGCTCCTTGGAGGTAATCCTTCCTGTTGTACTGTGCAACTTCCTGTTGTCCCTACCTAGCCTAGGAATCCCTTGTCGATGGAGTTTAGTTCCATATCGGGGGTGACCCACCACTGAGAGTGATGAGCAGCGTGGTCTAAGACTGGGAGGCTCGTGGAAGGTCCGCACGCAGTTGGTGTACTTCAATTAAAAGATAAGTACCATTTCCAAGTTTGGTTACATGTTCTATATTTATATATGTTGTTATATTTATGGGTTTTTCCTATGATTATGACATCTATTCTTTTACTGTTATTTCTGCATTATGATGTGTGATAGCAGAATGTAAATCAATTGTTATTTTGTATGTGTTATTGTCACTTCTGCATTAATCTATGTATGAACAGAATGTTTATGTCTGGTTAAAAATTGCATTAGATATATATACTATGTATATTCGAGCATGATAGTTTTCTGGAGTAGCATGGATTGGCTTGTTGGTGGTTGGGGATGTCACACAAACTCTCGCCTCTTCTGCTTAATTTTTTTCTTGATCTTGACAGCATATCTATAAGCCACACCTAATGATGTGATGTCTATAAAATCCATTTTTGTTTGAATGTATCTATGTAGAAAACCACGTTATTTAAGCACAAGATATCATTCAGAGTCTTTGATACCCAACTTGGTGCGTAGAGTATGGAAAATATTGGTGAAATATGGTATTGTCTGGTCCCTTTCTTGATATAGCGTGGTCCATCTTGTGTATTAGTCGTCGTAGCTTCCAACAGGGTAGTATTGTTCTTTAATGACATCCATGAAGGAATCCTAGGCGAGGGAAACCACAAATATTGCAGATTCCTCTAAGGCCCTTTGCTTAGAGTACGTATCCCACCAATCCTTAACATGGGGGATGACCCTGAGGAGTGGAATAGTAATATTTTCCTTCTTAGAAAAAGTAGAAGTTGTAAATAGCATAGAAATAACTAAATCGTTTTTTCTTGTAGTTCTTAGTGTAGTCATGATTCTTATTTACTCAAGTACTTATTTTAATCATATTTTCCACTTATTTTGTTATAGTTTTACTTATCTCCTTAAGTTCTGGGATAAATTCTGCATTCAACAAGTATCCACTCTACATGTTTTCCCATGTATTTTTAGTTCAAAGAAACACATGTTTTCATGTATTTCTAATTTATTTTACTGTGGGTCTATCAAAAGTATGTAGGGCGGGTACTCATTGGATTCGATTCTACATGCAAAGGGTGCCTACACTTATTTCAGTAAAGCTATAAGCAGATAAGTTGAAAATACAATAAAAAATAGTTTTATTTCTTTCCATACAAAAATATTTACCCTTATGGTTGGTATCAGAATTTTAAATGCTATTGATTGTTGTAAAATTGATGTTGATAGAACATTTTTTGTTCTAAGACCCATTTCAACCTCCAAATTTCTATAGGAAAATTGACATTCTTGAAACAATTTTTTTGTATTGTATAGACATGAACAATGTTTCTTGGAGTAAACATAAAATTACACATTTAATATTATGTTTATGTTCAAATTATGTTTAACTTGTTTATATTTACCTTTAAGTGTTTGAGGGATTTACCCTAATTTATTTATTTTAGATGTTGTGGTTATTTGCTTTTTATTCTCACATTATGTAACAACATCTCCATCACACTATGATGCAGAGAAACTCACTTTTATATAACATTACATAACAACTTCTCCAAGTGTAAAACAAATTGCTACTCTCAATATCTAGGTCCCTTCAATGAAAAATTATATGCTTATATTATTGTTGCCAATAAGACTCCTTCATCCATTACTGTGGCCTTCAAATCACTTGGCATGCACAACTCTTGGACTTCCATTCACTCAAGAATAGTTAATAAAAAGACAAAACACCACACTATTTCTCCGGTGGATTTTCCCACAGTGTGGTTCGATGGAGCTTCACAGTCAAATAGCATGCAGAGCGGCGTAGAAGGAGTGACACATATCTCTCATAATATTCTTTGCAGGTGGACCTTCAATTGTGGACATGGCACCAACACCAGGGCAAAGTTATTGGGTGATTGGGCCTCTCTCCATCTGGCCTCAGACTAAATTTAGAAACACTTATGTTGTTTGGGGATTCCTGCATCATCATAGACTGGCTAAATTATAAGGGTAAACTACATGTCAGCACTCTCTTGGGCTGGAAGGACAGGATCGGACATCTCCAATCAACTTTCACAAAAGCTGACTCACTCTCCAAGGAGACACTCAAGAAAAAAGTTGGTATCATCACCTTCAATCTTTGGGTGGATGGGCACGAGGGCTCCCCACATGTTCTAAATTTTTTTTAGGATAAATGACAGTCACAAAAAATTAGAGACCCGAACAAACATTTTGAAAAAAATATTACTTCTCAGCTAAGTTATTTTTCTCCAATATATTTTTGCTCTTCCATAATCCTCCTTGTTTGGGAAGACAGAACCAGCTTGTAATATGTCTAGAGGGTACTTGATATCCTCGCATTGTAATCTCTTGAGCAGAGAACAAAGTTATATCTCTAATATAATGGTGAAGTTTTTCTGTGGAAAAAAAAACTTATTTTGGTAACCTAATATTCTTTTTATACATCACATTACATTAATTCAATCATTGATCCGTCTTTTAGGGCCTTCCAAACCCCTTCTTAAATCCCTAAATTCTCATTTGCACCTCTATTGCCTCTCTATGGCCCAGAAAAAAATGGAAAATTGGTTACGAGCATCTTAAACCTCTATTATGTCTTTCACTAGAACTCCCCCTCCATGGAAATAAAAGATTGAAAATTGGTGATGAGCATTTTACAAAAATAAGAGGATGTCCATATCAATTTGTCATACAGCTTTGATCCTTCAACCACATTCACTAATATAATGAGTGTTGTTTAATTTTTCTATGTGTTAGAATCAAGTGATATAAATCTGTACAAAATCACAATTTTATGTTATTTAAATTGTATTTTTAAATGTAGAAATAGATTCAACATACTGAAAAACCTTTAGACATTCAGATTACACAGAAATAATATATCAAAACTGCAAATCTAACAATTTCATACCCAATTTCAAGTAAAATTAAACAATAAAAAAAAAAACAAAAAAAAAAAACAAACCTAACACAATTAAACTACAGCATATTAAAAAAATAACAAAAGAGGAAAAAGACAGCCATCGATTACAATTGGATGTTGAAAGGAAACTGCTCTGTTTGTAAATTTCCTTAAAAAAAGCGGCCACCCTTTTTTTTTTTTTTTTAATTTCGGTTGCTTCTGGGTGCGACGTGCATGTTCAGACATGTGAACAGTTGAAAACATGAAGTAGCATATCCGCCCTCTAATTCTGTTTCTGCGGTGCGTTGATTTTACGCTAACCATAAGTGGATAGCAACCCCTCCCATTTCTTTATTTCTTTATTTATTTATTAGAATTTATTTATTTATAGATACACAGCATTTATTTATTTATTTTTAAATTTATTTTTTATTAAAATTTATAATTTATTGATATTTTCAGTGAAAATGTTTTCTGTTACTTAATATTAAATGCTGTGCTCTAATGTATAGACTTTCTAATTTTAATACATAACAGGATGGATATTGATAACCGTCATAACCCAAAACTCTGTAAAACTTGCAAAAGCTTTTGGCTTTTCCATACTCATACACTTGTTCAGAATAAGTATATTAGTCGTACATATTTTTGCAGGGAACTCTTTTCAATTATCTATATTTGCAAAGAGTAATAGAATATTTCAACTTTTTCTGGTTTTCTTTTCATTTCTTTTTAAGTTTTGTTTTAGTGTTTAAAACATTTTATATACGCCTGACTATCAAGCTACGAACTCTAAATGAAAAAATAAAAATATCTACTATTTAAATGATTTTTTAATTTCCATGATTGTGAAAAGAATGTACGTGTTTGCCATATAGTGTGTAATTTATGAAAAGTATTTAAATATCTTTAAAATGATTTTACATTTTAAAATTTAATATAATAAATAAATATATTATTTTTAATATTTTTATAATTTAAATTTTTTATTATTAAAAAAAATAAAAAAACTTAATCAACTCTTTTATAAATTGATTTTTAATTAAAAAAATTAAAAACTTTATCATTGATATTGAACATGATTTTTATTTATTTTTGGTAATATATTAGAATGAATGATTTTCCAAATGTTATTTAACTTAATTTGGAAAATAGAACCTGGTAAATGTTATTTAATTTTATTAAAAAACATGGGGATTGGAGAGATTAGGTTTTAAATATATAGGAATTGGAGAAATTTTGGGTGTACAATTATGGGTTAACATATTATGCTAATATTTTTATTTTTATTTTTATTGTGTGGCATTTATTGATAGGGATCTAACCCTTCATATAGGTAGAATAATATATTTCCTTATAATGAAGGCTAATATATTTTTTTTTTAAGTAAAAAGTTGGAACCTATTGTATTAATATAGACAAAATACATATCTGTAGGTGATGCCAGCTGTCCCGCTTGAGCAGGAAACCGGGACAGCTGGGCATCCATGTCCAAGTATCGCCATGTTTACAGCATAAACAAAAATTAGCCAAATTGTCTCTGCTACGTCCCGCCCGAAGGAAACCGGGACGAGCAGACATAGTCCTGAAACTGGTTCTATTACCTAGAACTGTAAAACATTGATATCTATCTAGCCTAAGGCGTAAACTGAAATAACTAAACCATAAGCAAAGTCTGGAACTGCACATCAGATAACCTCTGAGCCCGGGTGTGTGTCGTCGACCGCAGAGTGCTTCCATCTTATAGGAAAGGAGTAGGCTCTTGCGCATGTCGGGCATTGCTTCTTTGGCGTGGCTCTCGAGTGCGCTGCATAGAACATGTCGAGCCGTTGCTCTAATCTCGCGATGCGGAAGACCTGGTCCTCTAGCAGATTTCTCATCTCAAAGAGGAGATTGAGATAATCCCAGTCCTTTGAAGGTTGCTGCTCTGGGCGATTGCTATCCACGCGCTCCTCGCTGGTGGCCACTCTTCCTCCCTGCGCGTTGTGTCCCTCTGCTTCCCTGGTGGGCTCGGGGGGAGGTTCTTCTTCCACATAGCAAGGTGAGTATGGCCGCTCGACACCTATGTTGCCTCATGTCGGCCGTGAAGTACCAGCCGAGCCAAGATATGAGCGTTGGTTCCAATCTTCAGGCACAAAGAACAGGGTGTGCTCGGGCGGACTTTCTAACCCTCCTGCCGGGATCTCCTCCTCAACGACTGCCATTGGAGGCATCCTTGGCCTCTCCCTGCGTCTTCTGGTAGCCAGTGCCATTGCCCTTTCGAAATTCTCCTTTCTTTTACGGCACGACTGCGCAGCATACCAAGCCACCCCCCGTCGCGATTTTCCTCTAATTCTTGGCATGTTGCAGTCCCAATGAATGCTCCCAGGGCGCTCAGTTGGAGTCGAATTGCTGGGGATAGGCGAGGTGACTAAGAGCAGCGACCACTCCAGTGAAATGTGAGAAAATCGACCGTGGTGCTGGTGCGCCTGTGTGTTCGAGGGCAGTCTGCTGCCAGGACTTACACCGCGTATAATGAACGCTAAAACTGTAGCCAAAGCTATAACCCCATCCATCGCCTCCGCCATTAAAACACATTGGTTAGTGCTGGTACCCGTCACTTGCGCGAGGGGTCTCGGCCTTTGAATGCCCCTGCGTGTGTGCATTGCTAGTTAATGGGCGAGTTGACGCGAGCCGGTGGATGTATTAACTTCGCGTCTCGGCTCTCCCCCACGTGGCTGCATTGCCCTCCTTGTCACCCCATCCGGGGATAATGAAGGCCAATATTAATAAGGCGTCGCAATAAGGAAGAATAAGTCAAATGTAAGAAGACCTAATAGAAGCTTCCGTTTCTAGAAGGATCTTCCTCTAGATTGTTCTTTTGGATAGACATATTTAGTATAAATAGGAGTAGAGGGTATGAGAAGTTTTGTCTTGGATATTATTGTAATAGAGCTTTGCTCTGTTGGAGGTTGCCTCCTCGAAGAGGCAAGTGAACATTGCTCTCAGTAATCAAAATTATCTCTCTGGTGTTATTATGGTATTATTCTGGTGTTGTTGTGGTGTTGTTTTGGTTATATCATTGTTTATTTGCCATTTCTAGCTAATTATTTATGTTCTGCATACTATTTTATATCTGGAATATTACAAGTGGTATCAAAGCACCTTCCTCGGTAGAAAATTGCGGGTTAATTTTTTTTTCAGGGTAGAGACGTATTTCGACGTCTTAAAGCTACAAAGATCTATTGTTATGCGCATAAACCTGCAGTCAAGGATTCATACACGCAGGAAATACAAGTGGTACTTAAGCTCGCATCTATTGTCCACCCTTGTAACCCATGTTGGTACCCCTTCGAGTGGTAGTGCATCAGACAACACCTGTATACAAATCGACCTAGATCTCCTAAATCTCTCCATAGATAAACCGATCGGTCTCCTGACTACTATAGTGCCACTGAGAACAATACTCGGGAAGATACTCTCTAGTACTTGGGTAGTCGGGTTATACGGCTAAGGGCATAGTCTAACCTCCTTAGTTGGTGCCCTGAGATATTGGGTTGAGTACTACTATTGGACCCCGCACGTATATCAGAGAGCTATAGCATAGGGAAAACCATTGTCTATAGAACCCTTGAATACCCTAACCCTTGGGACGGAAACAAAAACATAACAGACAAGATATATTGCCACGCAATTGTGTCTCATGCATTTGGGTTGCGAAATTACTACACATTTCTTCCTGTTAAGCATTTGGGAATTTCGTCACTGCAGTATTCTTCAGATCAGAGTATAACTCCGCAGAAGTACAAAAAAAATGTATGTATCCTGTTTGCACCATTATTTGAGTCCTATCCCTTCGGATTCCTCTCTTTGCCCTTATCGTAGTCATACTTATCATTTTTTAGCAAAAAAAATTTCTCGTGGACCCAACCCCTTCCAACACCCTTATTTGGGCTTTAACCCATTGGATTCCCCTCATTTCCCTGATCATTGTGATACACTTCACCCATAACCCATTTTCTATGTGGTCCCACCCGCCCCTTATCGTTTTCCCTATTCATCATGGCCCACACCTATAGCCAAGACTGGGAAGCTCACTTCAATTCCTTGTACTCTAATTTCAAAGAAACCCAACAAGAAGTGAGACAAGTCAGTGCCAATGTTGACACCATCAATAAAAACATGCATTCCTCCATCGACTCCAAAATGGAGGACATCAAACAGGAACTCGCTATCCAACTTGAATCCTTCAATACCCAGTTTGTCTCCTTCACTACGATGATCTACACCAAGCTGCATATCCCTGTAGATATTCCCTTGGCTGACCCACCTTTGCAACTTGAAGGTGAAACTTCTCTCATTCCAAGAATTTCCAGCCCCATCACTTTCAGTGTGACCTACACCTGCAGCATGTGGATGTGATAAAATCTCATGGCTCATATCCCACTGTCTGAGTAACTTAAATGGAACATTATTTCTCTTTGTATGGCATTATAGATGAGTTGGCCAAACTCCGATATGGTGTTCTCCATCTAGATCAAGAACATTGGCAATGGTGGCAATGGAGAAAAAATGTCTGCCAAGGGTATGTGTCTTGGACACAATTTGTGGCAGAGCTTTATGAACGCTTTGACACTAACACCAACTATTTAGGTCTTTTGACAAAGTTGAAACAATCTGGCACGGTGGAAGACTTTATAGTCGATTTTTATTGATTGGATTTTTGTACAGAGGGTATGTTTGATGGTTTTTTCCGAGAATGTTTTATCAGTGGCCTAAAGGATGAGATTTGTTCCCATGTCCTCATGGCTCAGCCTCAGAGTTGGGTGGACTCTACTAAAAGAGCTAAGGAAGCACAACAGGTTGTTTGTTCTCAAAACTGAAAACCCTCCTTTATTCCTCACACTAAACCAGTCACTCCCACTCCTCCTTCTACTCCAATAAAGATCCAGAAATTGACCAGGGAATAAATGAATGAACACCAACTCAAAGGCCTTTGTTATAATTGTGATGAAAAATATTTTCCTGGGCACAAGTGTAAGGAACAAAATCTTTTTATGGCCATCTCGGAGGATGTTTTGGAAGATGATGTTGAGGCTCCCCTTGTGGTCGCGTCACCTGACCCCTACCTCTGACCCTCCTGAAGTCGAATTGGTCACTTCCCTAAATGCTCTCACTGGCCTCTCTACTCCACAAAACCTCAAGCTAATTAGTTACATTAAGCATAGGAAGGTCATCACTCTTGTTGATAGTGGAAGCACCCATAATTTAATTCATCGCCGCATTTCCCAAGAAAATAATTTCTATATATGTGTCGTCAATAATTTTCAAATCATGATTACCAATGGTGGGTCTATGAAATGTGGTGGGCATTGTGAAAATGTGTGGCTCCAAATTGGTCAGTACCACATGAAATATCATATGTTTTCTATTGACATGGGCGGTTGTGACATTGTGTTGGGTGTAGAATGGATAAGGACTTTAGGTCCTATTCTCATAGATTTTAAGAAATTAACCATGCAATTCGACTAGGAGGGCCAACAATATAAGTTCCAAGGCATCACCGCCAGTTCCCCAGAGATTATCATTTCCCATCGCATGGAAAAGATTCTCAAAAAAGGTCATTCTGGCATTATTGCACAACTCCATTCCATTCAAGCCATTGGGGCACCCTTTGTGTCAGAGGACCTCCAATCCATCCTCTCTAAACATAAAGTTTTTTTTTCCACTCCCCAGGGACTCCCTCATTCCCATGGTTTTCATGATCATTCCATTCCCCTTGTCCCTAACATCCTTCCTCCCAATATCCATCCCTATCATCATCCCTTTTCCCCAAAAAATGAAATTGAGAAAATTGTTCAATAATTTCTCAACATAAGTGTTATTCTTCCTAGTACGAGCCCCTACTCTTCTCCTGTGGTCATGGTCCTTAAAAAAGAAGGTTCTTGTCACATGTTTCCTGACTTTCATGCTCTCAACAAACTCACCATTAAAGACAAATTTCTCATTCCTTTCATTGATGACCTCTTGGATGAATTGAGTGGTGCCCAGTTCTTTACTAAACTTGATCTTCGTTCTAACTACAACCAGATACATATGAACTAGGAAGTCATTCCTAAGACTACATTTCAAACTCATGAGGGACACTATGAGTTTTTGGTCATGCCCTTTCGCTTGTGTAATGCTCGTCCACTTTTCAAAGACTCATGAATTGTGTCTTCCATCCTTTTCTCCGTCATTTTGTCTTAGTTTTCTTTGATGATATCCTCATCTATAGTAAAACCTGGACAACCCATCTTGCTCATGTGGATTGAGTTCTCCATCTACTATTTCAACACCAATTTTTCCTCAAACAATCTAAATGTGCTTTTGGCACCTCAGATGTTGAGTTCTTGGGTCATCTTGTTGGAAAGGTCAGTGTCAGGGTGGATTTTAAAATGATTGAAGCTATGCAGGATTGACCTCAACCAAAGAATCTCAAAAGCTTGCATGGATTTCTAGGTTTAACAGGTTATTATTGCAATTTTGTTAAGAATTATGGAAAGATTGCAACCCCTCTCACTACTCTCCTTAAAAAGAATTCTTTCACTTGGACTCCCGCAACTGCTCAGGCCTTTCAAACCTTGAAGACGACCATGTGCACCACTGCAGTCCTGGCCCTTCCTGATTTCACAAAGACCTTTGTCCTAGAATGTGATTCTTCCGGGAAAGGAATTGGAGCAGTCCTTATGCAAGAGGGTCAGCCTTTGGCCTTTACTAGCAAACAACTATCCGAGCAAAATTTGGGCAAATAAATCTATGAAAATGAAATGTTGGCTATTCTGCATGCAGTGGATCTTTGGCGCCCTTATCTATTTGGGTAGTGCTTCCAAATTAAGACAGGTCATCAAAGCCTCAAGTATTTTCTAGAACAACGCCTTTCCTCGCCAGAGCAACAAAAAAGGGTGACTAAGCTCTTTGGATATGATTATGAAATCATTTACAAGAAAGGAAAAGACAATGTGGTTGTTGATGCACCTTCCAGAAAATATGGAGATGAAAGGTCCCTTTTTTCCCTCTCCTTCATTGTACCAGATTGGGTCCAAGTTGTTCGCTAGGAATGGCTACATGATCCCAAAATTTCATATCTAATACAACAATTGCATGCCAATTCTCCTGTTTCCCCAGGGTACTCTTGGCACAATGATGAGATTTTATACAAACTCCATTTTTATTTAAGTAAACAATCAAAACTTAAATTCATGGTACTTTCTGAGCTTCATGCTACACCCACTGTTGGGCACTCAGGGTTTACCAAAACCTATGACTGCGTCGAACGTTCTTTTTTCTGGGATGGTATGAAACATGACGTTCGCAATTTTGTGGCATAATATGATGTTTGTCAATGCAACAAGGGAGAAATAGTCAAATCTCCTGGCACACTACAACCACTTCTGATTCCATCGACTATTTGGGGGGATATCTCTATGAATTTTATTGTAGGCTTAGCTAAATCGAGAAATAAATTAGTCATCATGGTGGTAGTTGATCGCCTTTCCAAGTATTATCATTTATGTGCTCTTCAACACCCATTTACATCCTTCACCATGGCTCAAATTTTCATGGATCAAGTCTTCAAGCTTCATGACATGCCTCATTCTATTGTTTCTGATCACGGTCCCACTTTCACCAAAAATTTTTGGTAAGAACTATTCAAGCTACAAGGCACCCAATTGCATCTCAGCACAACTTATCATCCTTAGAATGATGGTCAAACTGAAGTTGTCAACAAGTATTTGGAAACATATTTTAGGTGTTTTGCATCGGAACGACAACATCAATGGGTTCAATGGTTACCACTAGTTGAATGGTGGTACAACACTTCTTACCATACAACTATTCACATGACTCCTTTTGAAGCATTATATGGACAAAATCCACCTTTAGTGCTCTCATACTTGCCAGGTGTCTCAAAGGTCTAGGTGGTTGACAAAACACTTATAGTTCAAGAGGCTATTCTTCGTACCCTCAAATAGAATTTGATCATGGCCCAGAATCGCATGAAGCAACAGGAAGATCAAGGTCACTCTAAACGTCTGTAATTGCAAGATACCAGATATATAAAATATGCAGAACATAAATGAAATGCTAGAAATGACAGAATGATAGTAAAATATCTAGCATAATCTTCACCATACACAGAAATGATATACGAAATAGAAACAGAAATACTGCTTTGATTCAGATAGCAATGTTCACAGGCCTCTTCGAGGGGGCAACCTCCAATAGAGCAGTGCTCTGTTACAATAATCTCCAAGATAGGTTTCTCATACCTTCGCCTCTTATTTATACTAAATATGTCTATTAAGAGAAGCATCTAGAGGAAGATCCTTCTAGAAGTGGAAGCTTC
>JZKD02S0536217.1:237327-248257 GCA_000966675.3 Picea glauca
TTTTTTTTTTTTTTTTACAGCTGTGGGGCTATACTTTTGTCTGAAGAATGCTACAGTGCTGAAATCCCCAAATTCTGAACCAGAGAGTATTTACTTAGCAACGCAAACACAGATGCGCGTCAATAGATCTTGCTAGTTTAATTTGTTTATGTTGTTGTTTATATTCCCCAAGGGTTAGGTATTCAAGGGTTCTACAGACAAGGGTTTTCCCTGTGCTATAGCTCTCTGATATACATGCGGGGTCCAATAGTAGTACAAGGCCCAATATCTCAGAGCACTAACTAAGGAGGATAGACCGTACCCTTAGCCGTACTACCCGACTACCCAGGTACTAGAGAGTATCTTCCCGAGTGTTGTTCTCGATGACACTATAGCAGTCCGGTGGCCGATAGGTTTATCTAAAGAGGGCTTCAGGAAATCTAGGCTGATCCATGCACAGGTGTTGTCTGATGCGCTACCACTCGAAGGGGTACCAACAGGGGTTACAAGGGTGGCCAACAGATGTGCACTTAAGAACCACTTGTATTTCTTGCGTGTATGAAGCCCTCAACCGCGGGTTTATGCGCGTAACGACAGATCTTTGTGGCTTAAAGACGTCGAAATACGTCTCTACCCTGGAAAAAAAAATACCCACAATTTCTGCCAAGGAAAGTGCTTTGATACCACTTGCAAGATACCAGATATATAAAATATGCAGAATAAAAATGAAATGCTAGAAATGACAAAATGATAGTAAAATATCCAGCATAATCTTCACCATACACAGAAATGATATACGAAAAAGCAACAGAAATACCGCTTTGATTCAGATAGAAATGTTCACAGGCCTCTTCGAGGGGGCAACCTCCAGTAGAGCAGTGCTCTGTTACAATAATCTCCAAGCTAGGTTTCTCATACCTTTGCCTCTTATTTATACTAAATATGTCTATTAAGAGAAGCATCTAGAGGAAGATCCTTCTAGAAGTGGAAGCTTCTATTAGGTCTTCTTACATCCACCTTATTCTATTTTATTGAAAGGTCTTATTAATATTGACCTTTATTACATCTGAATACATTGATCTAACTATGTGCAGGTTAGGACCTTAACAGTAATACCCCTAGGATGAACCCCAAATTGTAAATGAAAATGTACTTAAGATGATGAGATGTTTTTTATCATTTTGCATGCACCTTCCATGGTATAGTGTGCAAATGTACTGTGCACTAAAATGATATAGTGTGCACATTCTAGGATATCGTGCGAAATAAACTTAAGTACGCGTGATTTTGAGGCTAGAGAGCCTTTGTGTATATGTTGTGTTTTGTAGGTTGGTGAGCCAGTTTATTATAAGCTAGAAGGATTATGTGATGATTAGGCCGAAGAGCCTAGATGTTAAAGGCCAGTGAGCCTGATTTTGTATATGTAAATACTCATATCATTAATATAATACATAGTTGCGTGTAGAACGACCACGATAAAAGAGTATGGGGGACTAAAATCCACTAGTTAAGGAAAGTGGGGGATACAAGTTAAGGATAAGGGGCTAAGCTAGGGAGCTTAAGACAAAAAGGAATATTATATTAATATTCCTTAAAGTATAAAGTATGGATAATTATTTTATCCTAAGTTCTAAGGATGGAGACAAGTAGAACAAAACAACTCTCAACATGACAGGTGTCAAGTTAGGAACATGCATACATATAGTTTGGAATTAGCTCATTTTCCCATTCATTCATTCAATGATTCCATCATCATTCAGAGGCTCATTCAACTATCCACTGTACCTATACCTTCCTGTACCTATACCCGTACCTATACATGTATCTGCACCTAGTTAGCTTGGTAGCTGGACTGAAGAAGCATGTTTTCAGGCCCATGGGATACTAAAGAGGTGGGTTGTCAGGCCCATGATCAATTCTCTCTAGGTGAGAGAATTGTTGGGAATTTATTTCCCGAACCTACCAAACTACAGCTACAGGACTCTGAAACTTCTTTTCCAACCTGTTGTTGAAGCCTCGGAAAGGAAGTGGGGAAGACAAAGGACTATTGGGAAGAGAAGGGGCACACTTCTTGGGGTGGGACAGGAATGTGGGGAATGAGGGGTTGTAGGTTGTTTGTTCAAGTTGGCACTTGTGACAAAGTTTTTCCCCTTGTCTAAGATACAATAGCGTGGTTAGGAATCCCTTTACCCGGGTGGAGTTTAGTTCGAGCTCAGGGTTGACCCACTGTTGAGAGTGATGAGCAATGTGGTCTAATGTTGGGAGGTTCGTGGAAGGTCTACACTGTTGGCATAGGGCAGACCCAGGGTTCAACGCTTCAACAATGCACCAACAAAACCCTAACTATCGACCCTTTCAGCAACACCTGCGAAGCGAATGAAGTCTCACCCAAGGTAGAGGTAGGGGTGGTTGCAGGACTCAAGTGTCTACAACCTAGATGGGACACAGATATGTGATCACAGTACTTATAGAGCACTTAGCAGTTAACATTCATTAGTATTTAACGCTTATTCACATTGCAAGTTGAAACCCTAATTACATAACAACGCAAGATTCAACTAGATCTAACACATCCAAGCACTTAGCACATAGAAATAGATCAGATCTGGCATTCGTTCACATCACTAAGCACTAAGATACTATATCATATGCTTTCAACATATAGATTACAACACCAAGCATAAATCACAACAATCAAATAGCAACCATAAAGCAAAAAGCAACCATAACATAGGATATACGGGGTTCACCCCAGTGTGGGGCTGCGTTCACCAACTCTTCTTCTTATGTATTGTATTCTATTAATATTCTTACATGCATAGGGCCACAAAACCCACTCCGCATAGGATAGGAGATCTACGTGCACCTCACCAGATCCTCCTTCCCCGAGCTAGGTTCAAGCACAAAGCCTTCTTACATAGTCTGTACACAATATTCTTACAATCACTTTCACTTAGCTCTACAAGTATAAACACAAAGTATGCACAAAGCCTCTAGATCCACACTAAGACAATTCTACTTGGTCTAGTCTTCTCTTATAGTCACCTACACTTATCTCTACAGGTTCTCAACACAATCTTTCACTTAGTTAACTAGTCATGCACTGAGCCAATTATCAAATAGTTACTTCTTACATCACCTAGCCTTATATTTATACATTACAAAATGGGCCTAAACATGGGTAAAACCATGGGCTGACATCCCATACTCATTACATAAACCCTAAACCCAAAAAAAACTGAAAAGGGGGCGAGATCCTGCGATCTCCGCTTCTCTTTCTGCTCCACCTTCAACCATATTGTCGAAGTCACAAAAATGGTCAAACATGACCAAGGTTCTCCAAAACTTGGTCAAGGGCCAACATGCCCCCAACACTCACCTATGACTCGTTCCAAGTCACTCTGATTTGAGTAGCTCTGCCTCAAAGGCCTTGAGATGCCTCAAAATGCTACTTCACCAAAGCTTCCTACTCAGCGAAATCATAAATAACTTTCTCGGTCACAGGTCCTTCCAAGAGTTGTTCTATCATGGTGACCACTTTTTCTAACTCTTCACCTTGTTCTTCAATCTCCTCAAAATGTATGCAATCTTGATCCTGTATTGGTTGGAGCTTCTGAGTCACTTCCATGACTTTACTCTGGATGGCATGGACCTGCTATTGAACCATGCGTTGTTCATGGGACCATTTCATCCTCTCGACTATTGAAAGAGGCTTTAACTGTGCTTGCACTGATGCTTCTTGCTACTTTTCCTTTTGGAGCTGTGACTCTAGTGTCCTTAGTTCAGGGTCCTCTACAAGGTGCTCGTAAGTATGCGCACTTCGACTGCTTATTTGTTTGCATTCTGAGGACAATGCCTTAATTCTATGAACTTCTCTCTGGGAATTTTCTTCTCTTTGGTCTCGCACTTCTTATGGAATGCTTGGCACTTCTTGTAACTCTAGTTCTACTACTCTTTGTTGGATCTACTGAATGGATTCAACAAGCTTCTCCACTTGATTCTCCACTGGAACTTCTTCCATCTGTTTTAAATCCGTCACAGAGCGAACTGCTCTCGTGACTTCTTCTTTAACTCCAATATGCTCTGCGAGAAGTTGTTCTTTCTCCTTCTGGATCTATGCTTTATCATCTGTTAACTTTGCTTTGAGGTTGTATTTTTCTTGCAACCCAACCTTGCTCTAGGGTTTCCTCTTATGCTTTCTTTAATGCCTCTTGTGGCCTATTATTTTTCTTCCTGGACACGGTGAAGGTGAGCTTTGGTTTCATCTGCCAGTCTATGCAATTGGGCAGGCTCATCTCCCAACTAAATCCCTTCAGTTGACGGAGTCTCAGTAGATACTACATGGCTAGAGTAGAGGGCTTGTAGTACCCATTTTAGCTCTGCTTCAATCCGATCATACATGGTTTCTTCTTTGTCTTCATTGCACTGTAAAATATCTTCTGATGTATCTGATATGATGACGATGATGAGGTCAATGTCATCTAACGTGAGCACGGTCTACAACTTGGGCTTATTATATTTGGACTTCTTCCACGATGAAGGTTTCATGGGGGAAACCTTTATTTTCTTGGATGTCTCAGCCTCCTCGAGGGGATCCCTAGGCAATGTTACTTCACCTTTTTTTTGCTTTTCTTATTCACCTTTGTCTTTTTATTTATATACTTCATCACCTCCTCCTCCTCCACGTGAATCTAATGCAGTCTCTTTTGACACGTTGTTCAACTTCTGTACCTCTTCCTTCTTCTTCTTTCTACTACTACTGGGTGCATCATACTCTTCGCAAGTGACTACAAGGCTTCCAATGAGGTCCAGGTCAGACAGTTATCCCTGGTCGACTGGTATAAGGAACTCTACAGGACATTCCTTATTTATTTCTTCCATGTCCTCCTCTGTGAGCTTATAGTAGGATTGGATCTCTTCTTTATTTTTGTTTGCGTGCGCAGTGATATAAATAAAATGTCTATCTATGTGGAACTTCACAAGGGTCCTGAACCTGTGTAGGGTGTTTGACATCATGAGAGGGAAAGAATCAATATCCCTCTTCAACTACAGGTAATAAGTGTGGAACACAACATTTGACTACAATTTCTTAGCCATGTCACTCGAATACCAAAGCATAGTGAACTTCGTAGCTAAGGGTTTAGATGGCTCAATTTCAGGGAAATTCGCACCTTCTGGCATCTCCCAAGCAATGAAGGTTATGAGGATCAACAACCAAATGAAATGAAACTCAAATCCCTGATCCTGAGCTTCACGATAGCCTTGTTCTAACTGGTTGGCGAGGTAGCTCGCCCAGTTCATTTGTATCCCTTCAATGCATTTTCCCACGAGGTCAAAAACGAACCCTGTGATTGTGCCCCTATGAACATGACCTTCTCAGTCATTAGATCTATCAGAATTTCCTCTATGGACTTTTCGACTGTACTGCGCTCACCTGACATGCACACTTGAGATCAAGTATCTCAGGTAGGTGGACAAATACTCACGGTATCAGAATAGGTGGTGAAGTCTCAATAGGCACAGCGCGATAACAATGCATTCTCTATGGGCTCGAATACTTCCAATTCGCAAAAGTGTTCTCAGTGAAACATTCGAAGGGATAAATAGGCAACGTCGTAATGGATCCCTTCAATGGATATGAGTGTCTCAATCAATGAAATTCCATCTGTTATGGCACGGTCCCAACAATCCAATGGCGATCCTTCCGAACATAACTGTGTTTCTAGCTGTTCTTGAGCGTCGTTCTAACGATCAAGATTCCTCCAACGGTCTTATTTCTACACCGTGGTGAAGTGCCAATCTACGTTGTTCTATTATTCTGGCGAAGTTCAAGTTCTGCAAACCTTCCTTCTACAAGGTTCTCTCTGGAACTTCCTCAATTTTTCTAACTTTTTTTTCTTCTTGCTGAGCTTTCTACCTTTCTTTCTTGTGATTTACATCTCCGGATGGCTCTTTCCATTATTTTTCTTATCTCCCCTTGGCATAGTAACTTCGCGCTGTTGAGGATCCTTCAAAGGCCTCGAGAGTAATACGTCGTCTCTTTCTAGAGTAGGTGCTCTACTCTCCTGTATGGACAAGTGTTTCAAGTATTTCTGTGTTCTTTCAACATCGACAGCCTAGTCTATGGCTCTTAGTTGCTTTGACTTGTCCTCGTGTTCTTCTATTA
Organism: Picea glauca; assembly: GCA_000966675.3. Classification (NCBI taxonomy): domain Eukaryota; kingdom Viridiplantae; phylum Streptophyta; class Pinopsida; order Pinales; family Pinaceae; genus Picea; species Picea glauca. Next base: position 243,473 of record JZKD02S0536217.1, read on the forward strand.
AGTGCACTATTATCCTAGCCATGAAATCTCTTAGTTCTTGCTTTTTCTGTTCTAGGTCTTCCTCTTCTTGTTTCCTTCGTATCTGATCTTTATCAATCCAGGTTTTTCTTAGAAAAATAGCAAACGAGGTGTTGTTCTCAACAAACTTAATGACCTCAAATTTTTCCTCTATCAAAGTTCCATGAGCACTCATAGGTATATGGGTAAGTCTTCCACATAGGGTTATCAATTTTCCTTTAAACAATCCTATTCCTCCCAATGAAGGAATCATAGCAGGCTTTCCCAAAATTTCCCAAGTTATTTCTGTCATAATATTCACCTGTGTTTCCTCATCCAGAACACAGTCTATGTCGAAGTCTCTTATTCTTGTTTCTATGCACTCCTTCTCTTTGAATATCTCTGATAAGTTGACATCTCTATGATCATTTAGGGTTTCCTTCATCTGTGATAATATAGTCTCTTATTCTTTCTGGGGTTCTATCATATCCTTAGTTTATGGGTTTGTCTCATGGTTTTCTTGTCTCATATTCATCTTTTCAACTTTAGCAATCATTCTAGGGAAATCCAAAACCTCATGGTCCATAGATTTACAGCAAAGACAACTAGGACCTCTACCAAGGAATTCCTTAGCAAGATGGCCCAGTCTTCTGCAACTGTAACAAAGAGTTAGTCCTCTCTTTCTTTTAAATGATCCCCAACATTTCATGTACTGCGCACTGGGATCAGAGTAACTAACCTACAAAAAATTCTTTCTAGGATCCTCTTTTCTTCAGATGTGATTCCTTTCTTAGCACAAAGCTTCAAAAGCAAGTAGGATACTACACACTACAACAGTAGATCTACGCACAAAGATTTCTTCTTTTCTTCGGTTCCCAATGATCACAGTTTCAGGTCCCGGTAACAAAACCATTTGTTGGCACAAGGCAGAACCGAGGTTCAACACTTGGACAACGCACCAACAAAACCCTAACTACCGTCCCTTTCGCCAATACCTTCAAATTAGATGAAGTCACACCTGAGGTAGAGGCAGGGGTGGTTGCAGGATTCAAGTGTCTACAACCTAGCTGGGACACAGATCTATGATCACAATACTTACAGATCACTTCGCAATTAATATTCATTAGCATTTAACCTTTATTCACATCGTGGGTTGAAACCCTATTTACAGAAAAACACGGTATTCAACTAGATATAACACATCCAAGAACTTAGCACATAGAAATAGATCAGATATGGCATTCATTCACATCACTAAGCACTAAGATACTATATCAGATGCTTTCAACATACAGATTACAACACTAGGCATAAATTACAACAATCACATAGCAACCATAAAGAACAAAGAAACCATAACACAGGATATACATGGTTCACCCCAGTGTGGGGCTACGTCCACCAACTCTTCTTCTTCTTTATTGTCATCTTTCAATATTCTTACATGCACAGAGCCAAAAAACCCACTCCACATAGGACATGAGCCATATCCTCCTTCCTCGAGCTGGGTTCAAACACAAATCCTTCTTACACAGTCTGTACACGATCTTCTTACAATCACTTGCACTTAGCTCTACAAGTATAAACACACATTACGCACAAAGCCTCTAGATCCACACTAAGTTGATTCTACTAGGCCTAGTCTTCTCTAATAGTCACCTGCACTTAGCTCTACAAGTTCTCAACACAATATTGCACTTATCTCTACAAGTTCTCAACACAATATTGCACTTAGCCAACTAGTCATGCACCGAGCCAATCATCAACTAGTTACTTCTTACATCGCCTAACCTTCTATTTATACATTACAAAATTGGCCTAAACATGGGTAAACCCATGGGCTGACATCCCATACCCATTACATAAAACCTAAACCCAAAAATGGGGCAAGATCCCGCGAGGGCCAATTTTGACAAAGAGAAGGACTTGTGTAAATTGTTGTTTGTTGTGAACTATTTTTAGTTGATTGTCTATTGTTTACATGCGATGTAAGAATATATCTTTCCTATATAATTTTCTTATGCAATCAATATCATTGTCGCGGATTTTCTATTCTTTCTTATGTTTATGTCCTGAGCACATGAATTGTTAATGTATGTGATAATATGATTTAGACTTTCAGTTTTCATCGGAAAAGCCACAGTGTAGTCATTAGATTGTCGACGTTTCGGATCCAGATCAGGATCCATCTTCAGGATCTGGATCCGAAACGTCGACAATCTAATGACTACACTGTGGCTTTTTCGATGAAAACTGAAAATCCCACCCACAACAATCTCACTCATCATGATTTAGACTATTATGGTTATGTATTTGTATGCATTTGTTGTCTAACTTTTCTTCTTCATAACAACTATCCGAGTGAATTTATTTGCAAAGTTTAGCTTCATTTCAGCTACTCATTTGGTTATGATAGTTTACTCCTATATAGGATATGATAGATTAGATTTAATTTCTACAATTAGATAGTATTCATCTACATATGCATTCAGAACCCATCCAACCATCCCCCTCATAACCAGTAATGGAAGTCGGGCTAGAATTTGGATGGGTCTTCTAAACTAGACGGGGCATAGTTTAATTGGGACCATGCATCGGGGAGTACCCTTTGATTTTGAAGGGAAATTATTCCCCATCAAAAATACCATAAATAAAAAAACAAGGGTAAGGCACATGGTCCTCGTCATAAGATATTGAGGCACATGCCTATATTTCCAAGGATTCAAAGGCTCTTTTGTTGGAAACAATTAGCCATATTGCAGAGGTGGCATGCCTCACATAGAAGTGAGATAGTAGTTATGTGAATCCTAGTATATTCCATAGCCATGAAGCATATAGAGGATATATGGCCTAATAAATTCAAGGATGGAGTACGGAGCCTTCGATTGAGCATAGATATGGATGGAGTTAACCCATATTCGCTCCAAGACACCAACTATTCTATTTGGTTAGTGGTAGTGATCAATAACAATATCCCCCCATGGTTGTCCATAAAGAATGAACATATTATGTTGGCTCTTATAGTATCGGGTAGAAGACAAGTGAAGAGATTGGATGTCTACCTCCAACTACTAACCGATGAATTTAAGAAATTATGGGAAGGGATACATGTGTATGATGTATCAAGACCCATCCCAATAGAGAGGTATTTTACATTGTATGGCATATGTATGTACAAAATGCATGATTATCCATGATTCGCATGTTCATGGATTTGTTTATATTTGCAATTTTATTTGTCATACTTCATTTGGTGCAACTATATTTTTGACACTAACATGCGATGTATACAATAACATCACAAGTCTTGTAACAAAAGGATACCATGGATGTAAATGTTGTGGGCCTTCTATAAAGTCTAGGCGGCCCAATCACTTACGAAATCCAGTGTATGACTATTTGAGGGTATTCCTCCCAAAAGACCACCCTTATAGAAGATTTGGATATGCTTTTAATGTTAAACCAAAGAGAACCCTAAGACTTGAAATAATGACACTGGAATATTGGAATAGGGCATATGACACAAAGAAGGAGAAGGAAATGGTATAATTGTTTGATTCAAATGGGGAACCTATGTTCGATGATCCTGAATTTTTTAACACCTATGTTGAGAAAATGCCCATTGGGATGAAACAAAAATTGGTATTTTATGATCTTCCATATTGGGAGCATCTTAAGATTGACCACTTCCTAGATCCCATGCATATATTCAAAAATGTTTTATCTTCTCTATGGAGGCACATATCATGAAATAAAAGTGACACATTGGTTTTCAAGAGAGATCTTATTGCTTCAAATACTAAAAAGAGACATTGGCCAAGAAATGAAACTAGAGGATAGGCTAGTCCCTCCTGCTATTTTAAAGAAGGTGATATCCCATTGATTTTGAATAATGATGATATTTCTATGGAAAAGGATTTTATATTGGGTGTGAAGGCACCTTCTTTATATGGTTCAACTCTACGATGTTGCTTCACTGTAGACGAGAATTTGTCAGGGATGAAATCACATGACCATCTAAACCTTCTAAGGGTATGTATGTTGAATACATGTTTCTTCTTCTATATTGATGTTAGTAAATATACGTTATGCACTCACAGTTTTATGGAAATTAATGATGTGTGTGTCTATTTTGTAATGTCATTATCTTTCGCTCGTGCATGGTTGTGTGAACCATGACTTCCCCCAGGACCTGCAACGTTCCATATTGAAATTATCTACATTTGTACATTGGATCACATCAAGGGAGATTCATATGGCTAGCATTCCACAGTGGCATCGAGAGAAAGTTTATATTGTTTGTATGTTTGAGAAGGAAGTGCCCACGAGTTTTATGTACTTGCAAGTCCATATTCTAATTGAATCACTTACCTGATGAGGTTGAATTAGCTGGGGTTCTCTCATGTTGTTGGATGTTCTTCTTAAAAAGGTACATGAAAAAATCGAAGGGATTTGTTCAAAAAAGGGAAAAACTGTAGGGACCTATTGCAAAGGGGTACATAGTATATGATTCGTTATATTATGCCAGTGAGTACATAAGGCAAATTGATGACATGGAAGGGGCAGTCATTTCGGATGACCATCAAGATGAGGAAAAAAGGGGAGGGAAGCTACTCCAAACGAACGAAAAAAGTCACTTGATAAAGAGTAAGTCAATTATATTTTGACAATTTAATACAAATAAAATGTTACATTGAAGTTGATAATACATATTCCATACCATGTTATTTGTTTTGAATTCTTTTATACATCAGTAGATTTAGAAATTTTGATGCCATCAATAAATTC
>JZKD02S0536217.1:253955-266172 GCA_000966675.3 Picea glauca
TATATATATTGTTTCAACAATAAATCCAAAAGGGGGAGGCCCATGGGTTTGACCTCGGGACCTCCTCCCTCCATAATTCCTTAATACTCATGCCATAACCAACGGGCCAACTACCCTTTCATTGTAATGAATGCCACCACTATTACTTAAAAGTTGCATTTGCTCGAGCCCAAGAGGGGAGGTGCGCATGTGTATAGTTGGGAATACATTACGAGATAGGGTACAACAACATTAATTGCAGATTGTAGGGCATGGAAACCAAGACAAAAATCTTCTTAGGCCTAGGAGTGCCAGAGTTAGATCGAGGCGTGGAGACAATCATTTTTTGGTAATTCGACGTCGCGAATTTAGTGGTGTTGTATGTTTTATGATCTAAGCAATATTTCTATAGCTTGATTTTAGAATGAGGTATACTTATGTATTTTTCCAAATTATTTTGCTGAGTTAATGAAAAATCCTACCCATTTGAGAGCAGGACCCAGAGACGTAGTCCACCTGGGACGAACTCCGTTATCAAGTTTTTGTGTTCAGATTTTATATGTCTCTTTATTATTGATTTTTTCCTTCTTTAATGGTGCACTTTAATTTATGCTCGGTTAATGCAATTATTTATAAGTCACTCGATGAAAAGATCCTAGATGAATGATGAAAGCCTGCTAGAGGGGAAGTTAGGTTTTGTTAGACACACGTATAAAGATAAAGCATGTAGTGCATATTATTAATGAATATGATACACATATATACACATTTAGATGACCTTAGGATTCTCTTATAAGGTCTCTTAGACTCTCGACGTCAATCATATTATCTTGACTCTTCATATTACGTGAAGTTCGTAACCCTAAGGATTACATGTTCAACATTCCCCCCCTTAATCCGAAGGGGCATATATGAGTCCTGTTAGAAATAATAGATGTGCTTGTTTAACCATAGACAATATAGCAATATTGTCACCCAACTATAGGCCGAAGCCACCCCCGAGCACCTTAACCTTGACAGAGAATGATTCCGGAAGAAAACCCTAGGCCTAATAGCCAATCAATGTCAGTGTACCTCTCTCCAGAGCTAGCACACAAGGAAAAAATTACAAACCATAACTAATCAAAAGTCCGAGCCTAAACCAAGAATACAGGTTGCAGTAGCTACAGCTACAACTACTCCCCAGACTTGCCCACTTACCCTGTTTCTACAGTGCACACTTCTACATTTCTGCAATTGTGAGTTGTATGTCACAAATGAACTCTGTCACCCTTTATTTATACTGATTTTCCTTAGTTGTGTGGGCTGACTTCTCATTTTGGAGGCTATAAACTCAATATTAAGTATTTCCTTTAGCCGACTTGTCTTCTAGGGTTATGTCCAATGCTTTAGGGTTTCATCTTTCTTCTCGAAATATTCTATTCTTGTCAGGGTTACACGTGGAGGTTAATACCTCCCACAACTACCATAATATCAACACTCCCTCCTAGCTAGGGAGGTATTGAAACAAATGGTCTTGAGCACAAACATACAATTCAATCAGTAGCATCATCATAGCCATGCATGCTATCTCATGATTAGATCACGATCACCTTCATCATTATCAATATCATTTGATAACATCAACTCTATCATCTCTTGAAGCCATACTCCATTTGATTAATCAGTCATGATACTAAATAAGTCACTCACTCCACAGAGTGATGCAAGAACCATTCTTCTAATCTGGACATATGTCCTAGAAGAATAACTATTTCAACAGATGCTGGAAGCCACACCATGGGCTACAAGGACTATTCTTCTAATCCAGACATACATCCTAGAAGAATAAGTGTCTTGGACCATTTTTCATCTGGAGAATTTATGTCCACTAGCACACTAACTATCCATCTAGTTGATAATCATTTTCAACACTATTGATAGTATACATGGCAATAAAAACAATGTCATTCAATAGAACACAACTATGTCTATCCATAGTAGTGCACAAATGTATCTATCAATAGTAATGCACAACTACTATCCAGTGGTACAAAACCACACCAAGTAGCACACGACTACTTAATCAGTGACACATAGTCACAACTAGTGGAACACATCTACCATAGTAGCATATGTCTACTATCCAGAGACATACAGTCTCCATAGAAATCATATCATCTGATATCAATCTGCATAGAAAAAAATATCATGATATAAACTGAGTCATCTAGGCCATTCTTCCACTCACATCTGTGAGATCTGGAAGAGCATCTTCCCTCATAAAGTAAAACATCAGCCATGGGCTATCTGGACTATTCTTCTCAAGCATAGAAGAATAACTGTCCTTGATTTATGAGCATGGACCATTCACCTAATTGGGTCATTCCTCTAGCACTAGTCATAGTGCAACCTGGAGAGAATGAGTTTTCCCTAGGGAATGTATGTCCCTGATTGTTGAACTTGGATCATTCACCTAACTGGGCCATTCCTCTAGAACTAAACTTAGTGAAACCTGGATAGAATGAGTCTTCCCTAGGGAATGATTGTCTGGACCATTTCCTAATGGAAATGACTTTTCCACACCAGCCTCCAAAACAGACCATTCTTTGAAACTGCTCACAACTGTGAACTTCGAAAGAGTGACTGAACGGAAAGGCAGAACATTCTACTTGACCACTACTCAGAGTGACTTCTAAGAAGAATGACTTTCCTAGACCATTCCCACACACTAGCCACAAGATGAATTGTTGTCTATGGTACATCAACAATCTATCGAACCATTTTCATTACGAAAATGACTATCTGATCTAGACCATTTTCCGAACTAGAAAATGTCTCTCCGTCAGAAATATCAAACCACTTTCTGAAATAGAAAGGAACTTCTCATCCTAGACCATTTTTTGAAACGAAAAAAAAAAAAATGATTGTCCATGAATCAATAACACATCAGTGCTCCCTTCCAACCTGGGAGTAATCTCTTCCTTTTCCAATAAGGAAGTCATCTCCACGATCCCCAGCTTGCAAAATTTTCATCTTGGATAGAGGTTTTACCAAAATCTTTGCTATCTGCTCATGTGTGGAGATATATTGGAGAACCACTTCTCTTTTCTAGACTTCATCACAAAGAATGTAATGCTTGATCTCAATGTACTTTGGTCTGTTATGGAACACTGGTTTTCTCTGAAGGCTTCATGTAGCTTTGATAATTACAATATATATCATGGTCAAATTCAACACTTCTATTTCCCACTAGCTCATGACATCGTGGAAAGGCTTAAACTGAAACATATCCAAGTATCACTTCTTCTGTCATCATGAGAGTTTTCCATGGATTAGCAATCCATCATCCTAGACTTCTAAGTAACTATTTTGATACACTGTCTCTGTCATAGAAATTTTTCACCATGCTTCTATTGTATATGAGATACTCTGCATCAAGTTGTTTGAATACATACAAGGTCTTCTTATATCTGCATACACAGGTCTCTTTCTAGTATACCTCAAAACATTGATATTGCTTTACATAAGCTTCTCCCTCAAATTCTCTTATTAGGAAGAACAATATTTTACAACCAACTGATGTAAACTTCAATACATGGATGCTGCAAGATATATAATAGCTTAGATAGAGGTATATCTGGTTTACAAGAACAAGTTGTTATCATAGTCTTCTCCTCCTTCTGGAAGAACCTCTAGTTTTGAATCTCGCAATGCTTCCATTCATAATTCTTTTTCACAATTTCTTACATATATTGTTCTCATCATATCTCCCATTACTTCTTCTTGATTTCTTCTAGTGGGTTCAAACCAAGCTGGTATTCTTGTGATTCTTATTATAATAACTGGTTGTTCTAGCTTTTCTTTCTTTCTTGGAATCTTCATGTTCTTCCTTATGTTTCACTTTATCTCTTGGGTCCATAGAGTCTTATATAGATTCCATTCCCTGAACATTCCAACTTCTTCCTTTCATCATAGGATCATGGATGTACATGGACAACCAAGGATACTTTAAGGCTTCTTTTCGAAGAAGACTTCTTCTAGAGTCAAATTGAACACATATTGTTTATCATGGCTTCTACTTTCTATTGGAACATGGAGAGATACTTCATAATCCTCAATGGATCATATCATTTAGGATTAGCTCCTTCCTAATCCTTGCTTCATGCATGAATGCATTCTCTTCTTTTGGAATTATATAATCAACACCCTCCATCTAAGAAAGTCCACACTTATGTCTGCATCCTTATTGCCTTCTGCAAAGTGTCACAAGTCTTTTTCCAATTTCCTCTTGATTGCTGACTTCTTTTTGTTTTTACTTATTCTATGTTTCTTCAAGTTTGATTCTGATTTCGGCTTATCTAGCAGTTGTTACTTATATAATAGCTTCCACAGGAATTGTTACCAAGGATTTTCAATGTACTTCATCTTCTCATGTGTATTGCTTGACTTGTGGTCATCATGATAGCAATCCTTATCTTGTTATTCTTTCATAGGTATTTGTTTCACTTGAACATCTTATCTTCTAGGAAATATATATGCAAGATATATACAAAAACTGTGTAAACATGGTATGTACAAGAACTGTGAAGAATATTGTTACCTTGACTTAGAAGAAGAAGTTTGTTTTATCCTGCTTGGCCTTCTTTGAGGGTTCCCTTTCTTCAACAATTGTTGCTTCGTTTGTTTCCTTCCTTTTTATTAACTTAGGATAGTGGTTCCTATAGTGACCATATTTTCAAGAGTTGAAGCATTGTATCTTTGAAATATCATTTTCTTGATTTGGTTTCTTCCTTGATCCAAACTTCTTCTTATTTATGAAATTCTTGAACCTTGTTGTGAAAGCTTGATCATCGTATTTCTTTTAGGGCTTCTCTTTTGCGCTAATCCTTGATTCTTCTTGTGCACAACAAGTCCAAAGTTCTTCAAATGTGGGATACTCCTTCCTTGTGTTCATTCTTACGAAAAAATCATCCCATGTATTGGGAAGACCATTGAGTACTATATTTACTAGTTCCTTCTCTGAAATGATTTCTTCAATAGCTTGTAGTTGATCTCTTAACTGAGAGATTCTCACAAAGTATGATGTTTTGCTTTCATCATCATTTATTTTCATATCACGAAGCTCATTCTTCAGACTCATTACTTGTCCAATGTTTTTGATTGAGAAGATATTAGTTAGGGCATTGTACATCTTCTTAGATGAGTCAAGATGAGAGATGTAGGGTATCAAGTGGTCTTTTATAGAGTCCACTATGATACTCATGGCATTGATGTCACTGTCCTTGAACTTCTCCATAATTGCAACGTTCTGAGGTTCCTTCTCTTTTCCTTCTTCAAAATGTGGTTCCACGATCTTTCCTTTCATGATATCCAACACTTTATTCTTGGAAAGGATGAGATCAATCCTTGTCTTCCATGCTTTGAAGTTAGCAGCCCCTTCTGACTTGTTTTCTGACTTCATAGAATAAGTCATGACTTCTTTGACTTGGTCAACCTTTGAATTTGACCAAAAACTAAAACTTGGCATCTTAGCTTGCTAAGAGTACCAGGAGGTGCACTGGTTTAGGGCGCACTAGGCTATCTAGAAATTAGGTCAATCTCTTCACTTAAGGTGCCTCAAAAAGATGGTTAGGGTTTTGTTGTTGCAACAAAAACTTTGACTGCAATTGCAACTGTAACTGAGAAAATCATCCCAATCTATCTTCCAACGGTTAGACTGTCCGAAGATAGTGTGGGCCCATAATCTATTAGAAATAATAGATGTGCTCGTTTAACCATAGACAATATAGCAATATTGTCACCCAATCATAGGCCAAAGCCACCCTCGAGCACCTTAACTTTGACAGAGAATGATTTTGGAAGAAAACCCTAGGACTAATAGCCAATCAATGTAGTGTACCTCTCTCCAAAGTTAGCACACAAGGCAAAAAGTCCAAACCATAACCAATTGAAAGTCTGAGCCTAAACTGAGAATATAGGGTAGTAGCTCCAGTTGTAGCTACTCCTCAGACTTGCGCACTTACCAAGTTTATGTAGTGTGCACTTCTACATTCCTGCAGTTGCGAGCTGTGTGTCACAAATGAACTCTAGTGCCCTTTATTTATACTGCTTCTCCTTAGCTATCTAGGCCGACTTCTCATTCTGGAGGCTAACAACTCAATATTAAGTATTTCCTTTAGCCGACTTGTCTTCTAGGGTTATGTCCAATGCTTTACTAGGGTTTTTTTTTGCTTCTCGGAATATTCTATTCTTTTCAGGGTTACACATGGAGGTTAATACCTCCTGCAACTACCATAATATCAATAAGTCTAAGGTGAGAGGTGATATTTGGAAGTGGGCAACTGAAATCTGGAAGTGTACAGTTGTTGATGGTTGAATGTGCTCTCTGAATCTGGTGGTTTTGGGATGACTACAAACCTAATGGCTAGCAGAAGTTGTTGTCTTCTACTAAATGGAGGCAGTGGTTTAAGGAAGAGCATAAACCAATATGGTGGTTTAAGGATGACCACAAACTTTGGAACCCTACTCTAGGCTCAAAGGTTCCCAAAACATTTCCTAAGTTAGATAGAAGTTGGAAGTTGGTGTCTTTTGCTAATTGGAAGTTCTTTCGATGTTGGTTTAAAGATGACCATAAACTGTGATATAGAAGAAGCTGAAAGTATTCTACCAAGTGAAGGTTTAAGGGAAACCACAAAACGTTATCTAGCAGAAGTTGTAAGTCTTTTACTAAGTGGTGGTTTAAGGAAAACCACAAACCAATCACACTCGCTTGTTGTTGCTCGACTAATAGGACATCGAAACTGGAAGCCTGACTATAAATCACTGACGTTGTCACCCCCTATCAGGGACAAGTGAGAAGATGCAAATCCTTTCTCTGCAAGATGTGTCAATACTCGAGAGTGAATTCGTCGGTATGACTGACATATCTTCTTGAATATTGATGACCATCGCCAAAAAGGAATCCACCCATAATGACTCTTTACCCTTGTGGTTGTATTATGTTTGAAACACTTTTCTGAAGGATGATTATGTTGTCCACAATGTTCGCAAGGATGAATATCGAAGCACTGATCTTCAACATGGCCAACTCGTTGACAGTGTTGGCATTTCTGAATCTTCTCTTGAATTGGAGCATGTGAATGTGAACTATCTTGAAGCAATCCAAAACTATAGAACTTGACTAGTTTGGTGTGATTCGGATTATGAAAGGTAACATCATTTTCATATCTGATACCTATTATATGTTTGTTCTACTTGATTTCTTCCCAAGGTCTAATGATTCTCTTCGACACATGAAGTTGATATGTACTTGAATATGGAGTTGGCTCAATGAGTGGTTGTTGCACTCGTTGTTGATTTGAATCAACATCATGATCTTCTTCATCTTTGAAAAGAGAGTTCTAAACAAGAATGGGTTTAGAATGTTGTCACAAATTATGTTGCTCAATGCATCATCAAGAAGTCGAGTTTGAGTTTGCAACAATGTTGCTTTGGCTTGCGTAACTTGAAAGCAGGTCACAACAGACTGCAAAATGATTTTGTCAAGTGTGACTGTATTGTCCACAGAGGAGAGGATTACAGTGTTCAGTGAATCTAACAGTTCCTCAACTCTAGCCATTTTAGAAACATAAATAGAGCTCACAGGGCTTCTTGCAACTCCACCGCAACTCCACCCTGACTTTACAATTAGACTCTAAAATTCAATTATGCAGAAAACAAATGAATTACAAGTAAACTTACAAAGATACACATGTTTAGAATAAAATTACAAGTAAACTTACAAAGATAGTGTTTGCAAGTTACCTTTATGATGGTGTTGTATGGACTCCTTGATTCAATGTGTTGTCAAGTGGAACTAATGCTATCCTTGAGACGAGGCCTTTAATATGCAAGACAATGAGCACGGTTTCCAATGCTCTCGTCATCCATGCATCAACCAACAGTACTTTCTAAGCTCCAAGCCTACGATGGCAAGGAACGCAAGCAGTGCAAATTACAACATGATCCCAACGACACTCTCTGCCGAAGCGATTGGGATGGAATTGAAGACAAGCTGCTCACTTCTTGGCAAAAAGACAGAGAAATTTATGATCAAATAGATACAAATGATCAAATCGAGTAGTGCAAGAATGATCCTTTGTCTAACTATGGAATTGCATCCTAAAAGAAGCATCAAATTTATGCTATAGGAACCTCCTTATCAAAAGCATTGATAGATGATTATCTTCGGACAAATCTTCCAACTCTGTTGCTGGTATACGGTTGGATCAATTGATTTTGTTGTTCAAGATTTTGCGCTTCTCATTTGAATGGTGTGCAGAATGATGGCATCAGTAGTACCATCTCAAGCTTGCCTCGGTGATTTGAATGTGCACGAATTGAGACCAACATCGAATTTGTGGTCGAAACTACTAGCTATGGTTGTTCTAGTTGGTGGCGCCCTACTTGCATGTGCATTCGACCACGTTACTATGGAAATAGACTTGGCCACGTCCAAATGCAACGCTCAGGCATAAACGCCCGCTTCTTACATCTGTATGGTCGCTTGAGCTCGCCTGATAGTGTCGCGCAGGGAACAATTTCTTGGCTGGCTCCAAAGGTCGTGCATGGTTCAAGTGGAAGAGATTATATATTTTGTCTGTGTAAACGTGAACTGGCTTATCAGTATTGGATGGATCTGACCGAGGAGGTATTGCGGGAGAATGATTTCTAAAAGCATTTGATACCAAGAAAAAGCCCGAGGTCGATAGTTCGAACCTCTCTCACCACACCAATCAAGGGTGCACGCAGAGAAAGAGAGCACAAGCAATAGATGTTTATGTGCACCATTTAACATTCCCAATGGTTGTCAATCTTTGTGGACTCTGATCACATTAATGTGATAGCTTCTCAAATCACGATTCCCAATGGTTGTCAATCTTGGTGATAGCTCTGACCAAGTTCTAAAGAATCCCAAGGTGGGTACCAAGTTGTAAGGAATCACCGAGTCCTTCATCCACGACTGCATCACCTTGTGCCCTGTTTGCTGCAGGAATACATGTACCCTCACAATAGTGATCGGGCATTCAACTGCGAAAGAACCCAAGACCGTTGACAAACTCTTGGACAGTCGACCGTGAGGTGCAGCCCGCGCTAAGAATTCGAAGATATGACTGTCAACAATTCGAAGATAGGGTTTTGGTGAAGATTGTTGTAAAAGGCAGCAAGGTCTCGGTGCTGTTGAGAATGGAATTCGGGGTGAGAGAAACATATGTCACGCTAAAGCAGAGGATGCTATGAAACAGTCACCACGGAATAATTAAAACCGCTCAGATCTAAGCTTACCAACATGCAGAGGAGCGCAAAGAATATTCAAAGGGTGACAGAGAGAGGCTCAATCTTGCAGGAATGCCAGGCATGTTTGCACGAGAGTGAGAGACAAAAGGAAAGGAAACTCTTATAGAAGCTCATAGAAATGCTATGGATAAATATCCAGGCTCAAATCAGGCCTAAGGACCAAGGCCGCTCTAATACCATTGTCAGACACACATATACAGATAAAGCGTGTAGTGCATATTAATAATGATATGATACACATATATACATATCTGTATGACCTTTCGATTCTCGTCCAAGGTCTCTTGGACTCTCCACGTCAGTTACATTATCTTATATACATATCTATATAACCTATGGATTCTCGTCCAAGGTCTTTTGGACTCTCGACGTAAGTTACATTATCTTGACTTTTCATATTATGGATATAAAAGTTTTTTCTTAGTATTAATGCAGGGCACTTCCACTCTAATCCTAGCATTAGAGAAGAAGAATTAAATCAAGAAAGAAAATGACACAATAAATCACATAGTACATCGAGATTTTACCTTGGAAACCTTTAACTGGGAAAACCAACATTCCTTTTAGCGTTATGCTCTCTTGTTGTCTTATTCATTCAGAATAAAATGTTACATGTCTAACCTTGGTCCACACCTAAGACACAATCGACATCATACCCTCTTGCACATGAAAGAACCCTGTAGCCAATTTGACTTACATATGCATGACCAACAACCTACGATTTACACATGCAATAACATATTTTGCATTATCCCTTACAACCTTACAACATGCCTCTTTATAGGCTTTACAACAGGAAAAACCCTAAATATTGGTGGCAAAAAATGGTTACAGATCCATGCATATCATTGGCTACAAATCCTGGAAATCCTGGGATTCTTTTACAGTTGACTCCAAGTTGGGTTTACCAGTCAACCTTCATTCGGTCTCTAGTCGGTCATCTCATGCCCGCACTTTGACCTCTTGTCGATTGACTTGTCGTCAATATCTTCGACTTCGACTTTACCTAGTTGACTCCCTCGACCTTCGACTTGTTGGCAATATATCTTGACTTCAACTTGCTATCGATCCACCTCGACTTTGACTTGTTGTCGATGTTATCAATCTACCTCGACTTCAGTCGTCAGTCAATTCACCTCGACTAAACTTTCACTACAAATAATATAACAACCCAACATTCTACCACTTGTTGTTTTTTTTACTGAAACAAGAGATTCCTAAAATTTCACTCATAAACCCAGGGAAACAATGCCCATTGTCTCTCTCCACCAAGAGAACTTCACATCACTCACAGACTTGGTCAACAAGTCTGCTATGTTTTCCAATGTGTTTACTTTCTCCAGTAGCACCTTGTTACTTTCCACCATATCTCTTATGAAATGGTATTGTACATAAATGTGCTTAGTCTTTGAATGATAAGCAGGATTCTTTGCCAGAAATATTACGCTTTGACTGTCGCAACTTACCTTTATAGATCTCTTCTCAAACCCGGTTCCTGAACACAACCTTTGAATCCATACCGTTTTTTTTCTTCCATGAGTGGATGCCATGTATTCATTTCCTGTTGTCGACAAGGCTATGACCGCCTGTCGCTTACTCATCCAACTTATTGCTCCACCGAACATCTTGAAGACATATTTGTTGATTGACCTCCATCAATCCAGATCTCCATCCCAATCGACGTTGACAAAGCCATGTACATCTAATTCACCACTATCACCTCCAGGTTTTCCTTGGTAGCATATAGCATAGTCCTTCGCACCACACAAATACTTAAACACTGTTAGGATCTGATCCTAACCCCTTTTCCATGGGTCATTAGTTAATATGATATGTTTTCTATGTAATAAAGACCAACATTAATTAATAAGGCCTAATAAATAACGAAGAATAAGTCAACGTAAGAAGACTTAATAGAAGCTTCTGCTTCTAGAAAGATCTTCCTCTAGAAGTTTTCTTAGAAGGTAGAACTAGTATAAATAAGAGTAGAAGGTATTGGATATTTTTTCTTGGGGATTATTGTAATAGAGCTCTGCTCTACTGGAGGTTTCCCCCTCGAAGAGACAAATGAACATTGTTATCATAATAAAGTTTCTCTTCCTGGTGATTAGTCTAGTGTTCTTTTAATATTTTTTTGGATATATCATTATTATTCTATCATTGCTTTCTAGATATTTTTTGTATCAGAGCTCTTTCCAGGGCAAGAATTGTGGGATAATTTTTTTTCAGGGTAGAGACGTATTCTGACGTATTTAAGCTACAAAGATTTGTCGTTACGTGCATAAACCCACAGTCGGGGAGTCATACACGTAGGAAATACAAGTGGTTTCTAAGCGCACATCTATTGGCCACCCTTGTAACCCATGTCGGTACCCCTTTGAGTGGTAGCACATCAGACAACACCTGCATATGGATCGATCTGGGCATCCTGAAGCCCTCCGTAGATAAACCGATCGATCTCCTGACTACTATAGTGTCACTGAGAACAAAACTCAAGAAGTGACTCTCTAGTACCCGTGATCCAGGTGGATATTGGTGGTCACCCACCTATTCCACTACCTCAAATTTTTTTTTTCCACCTTGGCATTTTTCGACAGTTTTTCGGGTTCCAAACTTTCGGGGCCATTTTGAGGCCCTACACAATGTTTTTTTGGGATTTGGGGGCCAGGCGATTTCTAGAGGTACTAGCCTGGGCTAGTTAAAAATCATTATTCTTGGTTAGATCTTTTCAACGATGTATCGAGTGCCCCAAATAGAGATCATATGCAAAATTTACGCCCCTGGGAAGTTGACGTGTCAACTACCCCCATCAGGGTCCACAAACCTTTTGGCTTTTCATCTTTCAGGGTTAGGGTTTTGGATTTTACTTATGTTAAAAAGTCCTTTGGAGCCTCTGTTGGAAGATTGGTTGTTGTCATTG
>JZKD02S0536217.1:276214-288220 GCA_000966675.3 Picea glauca
CTTGTGAGGGTTTAAACGTATGCGATAATAATGGAATATCTCAAATACAAGTCGAAGGTGAGTGAGCAGCAAGATCATCAAGATAAGCTTTGAGAATGTGCCTGAGATCATGAAAAGAAAAATTCATGGCTTGTTGGAGGTTTCTCCGGTGATTTTAAGGCTGAAATTTATTTTATGGTATGCAAAAGTACCCCAAGGACAAATAAATTATGTCTTATGTTGATCCTCAGGTTTAATTTGAATTTGATTGTAACTTGAAAATCCATTCATAAAAGAAAAAATCTTGCTTCCCACACACTCATCGAGAGTTTTATTAATGAAAGGTGTCGGGAAGTTGTATTTAGGAAAATCCTTATTCAGGTCTCAAAAATCCATACACACACGGATGGTTCCTTGCTTCTTATTCAAGGGAACAGGGTTGGATACCCATTTAGTCAAGGGAACCGGGTAGATGAAACCAACATTAAGTAGTTTCTCTACTTATGCCTTAATAGCAAGGGCCTTCCTAGGATTAACAAATCTAAGTCATTGTCAAATAGGTTTAGCATCTGGATAGGTTTTGATTTCATGTTTGACAATGCAAGGGTCGATTCCTAGAATCCATTTATATGAACAAGCAAATACATCACATAATTCTTTGAAGAGATCGGTGTAGATATGAACTTCTGCAAGCAAACAATATGCACCGATATATACATTTTCAAATTTGCCAGGAGTTCAAGAGATGTTTATCTTGACGGTAGGATAAATACTCGCCATGTTTCCTTCGGCATAAATGCCATGCATATCTAGTGGAACCATAGTGTAAGCGACCATCTCACTCAAGGTAGATATAAAATCGTCTTGTTCGATTCTAACAAGATCTAGAAGGAAGTAAGAATGATGATGCACATCATCTCATGGCCTATTAGAACCATTCATGGCCTCTAATATGGCTTCATCCGAAGGTAAAGTATCATCGAGAAAATCATGTGAACAAGATGATGAGGCATCCCATATGGGCCGAAGAACATGATCCTCCTCGTTTGTTTGCGAGGAGACAGGATCTGGGTCAACAATAGAGTTGAGAACAACCTGATACACTATCTTTGTCGCCGACAGTGGCATTGCCATTTCAATATGTGACTGAACTTCACAAGACATGGTCGGGGAAGGTAGGGTCCAAGGATCGTTAAAATATGAAGTGCAGAAAGGAATGGACCTCATTGACAAAGAATACCTACTGAAGATGGCATAGATATGATGGATTGGTTCCATCAAATCAAAGGTACCCATAATAGAGGAATACATTCCAACACCAATATCCTTAGTTTCTGATTGAGAATTTTCGATCACAGGGATCGAAGGTCCAACTGATGCATTGGGACTAGCATGTGCAAAGGATAACTGATCAATCATCGCGATTTTACCTTCGTGAGGAAAACATAAAGTACAAAAAATGGACGATACGACTACAGTCATAGAATAAATCCAGTTATACTCTAATAATAATTTATAGTCAAGGGGTGCATCAACCATATCAACATCCACCTCCACTATATTTCCACCTAATTGGACTGAAAAGGTAGTAAGAATACCATGGGGACAGAAAGAATGACCATCAAATTCGGTCAACCTAGTCTAATATTGAGAGAGGGTTGGAGAGCCAATGACTTTCCAACAAGTTAGAGACATCACACACGTTGCAGTGCCTTCATCAATAACAATACGTTTGATGGTATACTTTTAGTAATCCACATGGATTTGAAAGGTCATGTGGTAAGGCAAGCGAGGCTTCACATCCGTTATTTCAAACTTGATAACCTTAGAGACACACGGGTCTAGAGCCCCTAACATAGATAACAAGGAATTCCTATGTGAAGGAAATGTCTGGATAACCTCCAAAGCTAACATCGCACAAGGGGTTTGAGCAATATCTTTGACAATCTAATAATTCTAGGCAACACTAGCATTAGGGTTGTGGGTAGAGAATTTTAGTACTCCTTTCAGAATACGAGGTGGAGGCTCTGGATTTTCAATATGAAAAGGTGTTTCTGGAGGAGGGGGAGACTCTAGACCTAGAACAACCTATGAAGAGGTGTAGTCGTGAGACCGAGTGGCTATATTAATATGAGACTTGACCATATTTACACATAGACGATCACCTTCATGCACCGGTGGGTTTTGATTCCCATTCGACACATTTTCGACATTAGAGGAGCTTGAGGCCATGTGTTGATTATGCAGAAAAGGATTAGTCAGAACAACATGCGGTTGAGATAAGAGCCTCACAACTTCCTCAAGTTTGGGGCATAAGTGGGTAAGATGATCATTTGTACAAAGCTTGCAAGGAAACTTCACCTTCCACTTTTCTTTCTTTCCCTCACCAACATTATTATTCGATCTATCATTATTAGCATTGTCCTTGGGTTTATTATTATTATACCTCCCACCCTTACGATTATTACCATTCCATTTCCTTTTATTCCCTCCTGGTTGCTAGTTAACATTTGAGTTAGACGAAGAATGTACATAATTCACATCCGTCGACTGGGTGGGAGTGGAGGACACAGATGAAGCTTTTCTTGCTGCAGACTGGATTAGATACAATTTCTTCATCTCGTGCGTCACCAAATATACAGACTTAGCATTTGTAGAGCCTCTAATTCCATTGGCATGAAGCCCGGGCTTTTGTCTAGGGTCGTAGTTTGACCTCGGTGCGTCAAGAAGAATTTCGTATAACATACCAGATTGAGAATATATGAGATACAATTGTTGGGATTTAAAAATAGCTTCATCTTCAAATGTTACCCAGGATGTAGAAACATCCTTCGAAATATAAGGAAATAGGGACTTAAGGAACCATTCCAACAAAAACTCTAGAGGAATGTAAGCTTTGATCAAACTCTTCCATGTACGCCACTCTTGGATGTGATCCGAGATATGGGTGAATTTGTCCTGGTGGAGGGTTGACTGAAGTTCTATGCTAGAATCATAATGAACTGAAAATTAGCTCTATGTTCCCATCTAATAAAAATTCCTTTATGTTCCCCCCGATAGCTCTATGTACCATTTCGTTGCAACCCCCATAAGGGTACATTGAAACAATCTCAAATGAATAGAATCGTTGTTAAGGGAATTTGAAGAGCACCAAAGATGAAAATTAGTGACGTGATCACCAAGATCCTCACTAGTCTTTCCCTCGAATTTTATAATATACGAAGGAAGCTTGGTGGGGATGAGGAGCCATGTCAGGTCATGATGTACCAGGTCATTCATTAATCTTGACAAGTTTGGAAAATTAAGCATGGCCAAAAAAGGGAGTCGAGGTTGCGACATCTGACCCCAAGCTCCTAGGAAAGATTGATGCTGAGAAATCACATCTCATCCAGGGTTCTGGTATGGACCATGGCCCTGTCCGAGATTGTAAAACCCCCCTCCAAACTGATTCATAAGGGGTTGGTTGGGCACCATTCTGGTAGGAATTTTATAATGAGGGTTAAAAACATTTCCCCCAGCTAGAGGAGCTCCAAGATGGGGGGTGCCCATAGTATGAAACTGAATCCCTCCAGGTGGAAATCCTGAGGATAGAGGTGGATTTGTCATATCAAACATGTTGGTCCGAATTAGTGTGGAGGAGGGAGGTGTAAATGACAGAACATAGGCATCATCTTGTCCACTCGGTTGATTACCCCATCCGAGAGCATTAAGACTAGGATTAGACCTAGGATGAAAAGGAGGTTGGCTTCCAACCAGAGGAGTCATTTGGGGAATATGAGCTGCACCAAACAAGAGTGGAATATGCGGAGGAGCCATGCCCCCAAGTCCAATACTAGGATTTTCGTTATTCGATGGAATGGAAGACGAAAGTTGCGATGTCATATTCGACATACCAAAATAGAAAGGGTTAAAGACCAAAGGAATGTACTGGGAATTGTATCCCAATGAATCAAAAAGAGACCCAAAAGGGTGCGTTACTATGGGTTGATTACCAACCATAGGTCAGGTAGAAGTGATGACGAGAACGTCTGAAACTATGACCATAGTGGTTGAAGGCGTAGAAGGAGTTCCATTAACTACGATAGGTATGGGATTCAAAGGACTCCCAATATTTTTCTAACTCAATTCAATACTCATACTTGTATGATCACAATTCTGGTAAGTGGAAGTGTGTGTACCACTTTTGATAACTTTACACCTTTTAGAAGGAAAAGACTCAAGATGCAGTGGTAATTTCAACAAACGACGAGACCTGTAAGGAAGAAGGTTTGGCTCCATGATAACTCAAGACTTAAGATATAAAAACAAATCCTAAGGCCAACTAAAAATCAAAGAGCACACCAAAATAAACAAAAATTCCAATATGCACACAAACAGGATATGGTGCCTGAAAAGGGGCCTCCCTCACTATAGTAGGTATGCCTCGCCCAAGAGGGGCCTGAGAATGCCTTAAAAAGATCGGAGGTATCATAATCAATTATAAGGCCTCTCATGGGATTAACAACGTAGTCGGTCAGATCCCCTTGGAGAGGTAATCCTCCATAAAGGCTGTGTGTTGTTCGACCCTTATCTGACTCAAGGTAACTGCAGAATAACCCCTGCAAGTAACCTATGTGGCTACTTCGTCAAGCAACTAAAGCCACCACGATATAGCCAATGCATAGGAGAAAATTCATAAGTCAGGTCCATTGTATGGGTAGGGTAACAAATATTGAAATATTGAAAGAACCACCTCTCACAGAGGTAAAGGTATTAGAAATACTCCTATATACGAATAGATCCATAGAAATATATTTGACACTAAGAAGGTATTAGAGGGATATCTCTACAACCAACTTCGCGCAACCTCATGCTTAAATCCAGTGTGAGAAGAGCCTCCTGATGTCATCATTTATATAATGGATTTCACTACTCCCTTAGTCAGACACATATGTTGAGTTTAATAGCCTTTGAGAAGTTTACTCACAAAATCCTATTCCAAGGCTCTATATCCTATGCTAGTTTGTATACCCTGAAAAATAAAATCGTTTCTAATCAAATTTAAATTAACCAACATTACTTATAATGGTTTTTTTTACTCAAAAGATGTGGTCGTGAAACTGATGATGTTATGAATCAACAAATAAATGAAATGAAGATGAACATAAAGCTAAGTCCTAAACTTCAATTCTCAAAAGATGATAACCTTTTAAAAATTCAACTTTCAATTCAACTTTGCAATTTCAATAAGATGCAATATTTCTATACATGTATCAAGATCAATAATAAACAACCCAAAAGAAGAAATGCCAAAATGCAAAATGTTTTTTTTTTTTTGTATTTTTAATATAAAGAAATGAAAATGTAAGGACTGAACAACAACTTGATATATAGAACCTATTGTAAGCAAAAAGAGACAAACCAAGCAGGATACCATGAAGGAAACACTTAGCCCAAGATGCAAGGAAAACCAATGAAAAAGATGATGAGAAATAAAAAATGTCCAAAAATTCAACCAAAGAAAGGTTTCCTTTCACTTTGCAGGCACTCAACAGTTATGACAAAGACCCAAGAAGACTCAACAACTATCAAAACTCACCCAACAAACACCAAAATCAACAATCAAGAAAAAAATATTGATGTACGCGACTGTTTAAGAAAAAACTACGTATGTACACACCCTATAGAATGACATCTCACATATGTACACCTTTGTCAAGGGAAAAGCTATGTATATGTATTAAAACAATGAAATGTTAAGGATAAGGCCAAAAAACTCAGATTCAAAATGAAAATAGGTTGTCAAACAATCATATGACAAGGAAACTCAAGCTAAGCAAGAGAAATCAAAGGAGAAAAACACTCCAAACCCCAAAAAGAAGATTCAATCCCCAGTATGGTCACCAATTCTGTTATGAGGAAAATCACTCTATGGCAAGGGGTAAACCACAACAAACAAAATGACTGCAGAAATCAACTCTGATCCCAAGTATGCTATATAAATTAAAATGCTAATAAGACAAGATAAAGATCCTACCTCGTCAGGACATTCGATGAAGACCACCATTGCACACTTGAATCAAAGCTTTATACCTGCAACTTGTCATCAATAACCAATATACGCAAGCATATGGCGATAATATATATTGTTAGCACATATAATAGCATAATCCATCAACATTCGTAAAAAATATTCCCATGGAATAACAATTCAAATATTTGCAAGATATTAATTGGACGAGAAAAGAGTATTTCTATTAAAATATGATCAACAAAAGTGTATGTGTTGGGGTCCTATAATCATAGGTAACTCAATTCTTTGGCTACTGATTTGGTGTTGCTCCCACGATGAAGACATTTGGCTTGGTTGATTCCATTTCCCCCTCCACCCATTTCGCCTGATCCTTCATCACCCTACTGTATCCTTCATCCACCTCTACGCCCTCACTCCCTTGCCCATTTGTCCCGTTGACTACATCTCGCCTGCCACTCATTCCTGCATAAACAAACTTAGGATAATAAAATATTGGTTAGTTTAATAAGGTAATTGATTATAAATAAAGGATTAGATTAATTAATAATGTTAGTAGTTAGTAAATAGGTTAATAAAGTTAGTGTAATTAGACCAATAAGCTAGGTTAGTTTTGTTAGTAATTAATTAATTATTAATTAATTAATTAGCTAATAATTAAGTTAGTGTTTAGGTTAATTTAGGTTAGTGTTAAACATTAAAATAAAACAAAAACAAACATTAATTAATATTAAATCCATTTAATAAAACAAAAAGAAAAACACTTAAAAAATATAATACAAATAAAACATAAAACAAATAATTATAAAACAAAACACAAAACAATTATAAAAAACAATAAAAAACATTTAAATAAAGCATATATAAATAAAACAAATTATAATAAACGTAAATAAAAACAAAATATAATAAATGTAAATAAAAAATATATATATAATAACACAAAATAATAAACAAATAAAATAAAAAAGAAACAATAAATAAAAAACATAAAAATTAAAACATATCCTAAGTCTAAACTCTCACATGCTCCCATACAACTTGGACCCCCTCCTCCCAATACCACCTTAGGGGGGTCCGACCAAAAATGCCTACCCTTGTAAAACTGCTCACCCAAATTTCAAAACTATGTTTTTTTCCTGTTTAATAGTTTGACTTCCGAGGTGGATTCCGGGTAAATGGAAATGACATTTAAAAAACATAGAGAGGTTTTTGTTCAGAACAGGCTGAAGAAAAAAAAAATATTCCAGATTTTGCACAGGTGCCACCAGTGGGGAGAATCGAAGCCATATTTCATCCTCATTTTTCAGATTTTCTGTTTTTCTGTTTCAGTCCTGATTTTGTGGGAATTGTTTCGGCGAGCTGAAGATGAAATTGGAGAAACCAAAGGAGGTTTTTGTCCATAACATGATAATATAAAAGAAAATCCTTCATTTTTTACACAAGTGTCATCATTGAGGAGAAACAAAGGTCTGAGTTGACCCCTTTTTTTCAGCAGTTCGACCAGTTTTTCATGGAAGACAGTTCTAGATTTTTGGGGATTTGTTGTTATTTTTGGACGAGGTGGTTGAATTAGACCTCTTGAGCTTGGGGAGAGTCCATTACATATATTTTAATGAGTCAAATGCACAGGGTTTGATCAGTCAGGGACCATGATTTAGTCTTGCATCAGAGCTCACCGAGCTTTTTGTATTTTCATCAATTCAATAATACGGTCGCAACGATTATAGTATTCTTGTGTCTAATCCATTGGTGAATTTTTTCTCACTCTGATTGTGTTCTCCTGTGTTTTCATATGTGTTTCTCTTCTCCATTGTTTTAAAGAGATTTAAGATCAGGATTTGTTTAAAAACACCCTGTTCCCAGTTTAAAGCAATGCCAATGTTTTCCATTGAAAGTTAAACACATAATTCTTTATTTCTCCGTCTTTAATTTTAATTCTTAACTTTTTTTCCCTCTTCCATAACTCAAGCTTATGAAGATCCAGTGATTTTCCTACCTTACTCTATAAGACTGTCTGTAGAATTTTTTTTTGATTAAATCTCATATTGTGACTCCATTGCCCATGGTTCCTCTTCTTTGCACCTACCCAACTCAAAAACATATCCTATTCTGCATAGCTAGCCTAAGATCCATACTCAAACAAATTTATATCAGACAGAGAGATCCCTCTCTGAGTCTTGGAAGGCTAGATCCAAGACTCGAAGTGGTTTTGATGTTGCCTTTGTGATTGCCTCCATAGCCTTGGGAAAATTACAGAGTGTTAATAGTATGAATGAAAAACTTCTGTGTCGACACGTCTCGAAAGCAAGAAACTAAGTCCCTTCCAGCTGGGCATCCACCACTTCAATCCTCCACCAAAGGAAAGATCATATAAGAGAGACAATGATGTTCTCCATCAAAGAGGGAAGATCTTGGGGGTTGAACAATGTATTCAGACTTTAAAGGACAAAGGGATGCAAACTCAATATGAAGTGAATAATTTCTCCAGAGTAACTTTGCTCTCAAAAGTTGAATTCCCATCCTTTCCATGGTTTAGATATGACCCACTTATAGATTTCAGATGCAACTGAAGGGTCGAGTCGAAATGTTTCCAGTATATGGAAGGTCAATGATCATTGATCTCGTGACGTGATATGGAAACCTGACACAATTTTTAATTTTGAGCACCAAACTCGATGTATGTAGTTTGTAGTGTTGCAACCTGCATATACTCATGTATGATTGATAGGGCATGTATATGTAGAAAAATATGTTTTTTAGCTCTAGGAAGTGCAAAAGGGGACTTCAAGTCTTCATAGGGAAATGGAAAATGTAACACACCCACTACGGAAATCAAATTTTTTTGGCCTTTTTCATCTTTTCTATCCCTTAACTGCACTCATATNAACAATTCAAATATTTGCAAGATATTAATTGGACGAGAAAAGAGTATTTCTATTAAAATATGATCAACAAAAGTGTATGTGTTGGGGTCCTATAATCATAGGTAACTCAATTCTTCGGCTACTGATTTGGTGTTTCTCCCGTGATGAAGACATTTGGCTTGGTTGATTCCATTTCCCCCTCCACCCATTTCGCCTGATCCTTCATCACCCTACTGCATCCTTCATCCACCTCTGCGCCCTCACTCCCTTGCCCATTTGTCCCGTTGACTACATCTCGCCTGCCACTCATCCCTACATAAACAAACTTAGGATAATAAAATATTGGTTAGTTTAATAAGGTAATTGATTATAAATAAAGGATTAGATTAATTAATAATGTTAGTAGTTAGTAAATAGGTTAATAAAGTTAGTGTAATTAGACCAATAAGCTAGGTTAGTTTTGTTAGTAATTAATTAATTATTAATTTATTAATTAGCTAATAATTAAGTTAGTGTTTAGGTTAATTTAGGTTAGTGTTAAACATTAAAATAAAACAAAAACAAACATTAATTAATATTAAACCCATTTAATAAAACAAAAAGAAAAACAATTAAAAAATATAATACAAATAAAACATAAAACAAATAATTAAAAACAAAACACAAAACAATTATAAAAAACAATAAAAAACATTTAAATAAAGCATATATAAATAAAACAAATTATAATAAACGAAAATAAAAACAAAATATAATAAATGTAAATAAAATAAAAATATAATAACACAAAATAATAAACAAATAAAATAAAAAAGAAACAATAAATAAAAACATAAAAATTAAAACATATCCTAAGTCTAAACTCTCACATGCTCCCATACAACTCGGACCCCCTCCTCCCAATACCACCTCAAGGGGGTCCGACCAAAAATGCCTACCCTTGTAAAACTGCTCACCCAAATTTCAAAACTGTGTTTTTTTCCTGTTTAATAGTTTGACTTCCGAGGTGGATTCCAGGTAAATGGAAATGACATTTAAAAAACATAGAGAGGTTTTTGTTCAGAACGGGCTGAAGAAAAAAAAAATATTCCAGATTTTGCACAGGTGCCACCAGTGGGGAGAATCGAAGCCATATTTCATCCTCATTTTTCAGATTTTCTGTTTTTCTGTTTCAGTCCTGATTTTGTGGGAATTGTTTCGGCGAGCTGAAGATGAAATTGGAGAAACCAAAGGAGGTTTTTGTCCATAACATGATAATATAAAAGAAAATCCTTCATTTTTTACACAAGTGTCATCATTGAGGAGAAACAAAGGTCTGAGTTGACCCCTTTTTTTCAGCAGTTCGACCAGTTTTTCATGGAAGACAGTTCTAGATTTTTGGGGATTTGTTGTTATTTTTGGACGAGGTGGTTGAATTAGACCTCTTGAGCTTGGGGAGAGTCCATTACATATATTTTAATGAGTCAAATGCACAGGGTTTGATCAGTCAGGGACCATGATTTAGTCTTGCATCAGAGCTCACCGAGCTTTTTGTATTTTCATCAATTCAATAATACGGTCGCAACGATTATAGTATTCTTGTGTCTAATCCATTGGTGAATTTTTTCTCACTCTGATTGTGTTCTCCTGTGTTTTCATATGTGTTTCTCTTCTCCATTGTTTTAAAGAGATTTAAGATCAGGATTTGTTTAAAAACACCCTGTTCCCAGTTTAAAGCAATGCCAATGTTTTCCATTGAAAGTTAAACACATAATTCTTTATTTCTCCGTCTTTAATTTTAATTCTTAACTTTTTTTCCCTCTTCCATAACTCAAGCTTATGAAGATCCAGTGATTTTCCTACCTTACTCTATAAGACTGTCTGTAGAATTTTTTTTTGATTAAATCTCATATTGTGACTCCATTGCCCATGGTTCCTCTTCTTTGCACCTACCCAACTCAAAAACATATCCTATTCTGCATAGCTAGCCTAAGATCCATACTCAAACAAATTTATATCAGACAGAGAGATCCCTCTCTGAGTCTTGGAAGGCTAGATCCAAGACTCGAAGTGGTTTTGATGTTGCCTTTGTGATTGCCTCCATAGCCTTGGGAAAATTACAGAGTGTTAATAGTATGAATGAAAAACTTCTGTGTCGACACGTCTCGAAAGCAAGAAACTAAGTCCCTTCCAGCTGGGCATCCACCACTTCAATCCTCCACCAAAGGAAAGATCATATAAGAGAGACAATGATGTTCTCCATCAAAGAGGGAAGATCTTGGGGGTTGAACAATGTATTCAGACTTTAAAGGACAAAGGGATGCAAACTCAATATGAAGTGAATAATTTCTCCAGAGTAACTTTGCTCTCAAAAGTTGAATTCCCATCCTTTCCATGGTTTAGATATGACCCACTTATAGATTTCAGATGCAACTGAAGGGTCGAGTCGAAATGTTTCCAGTATATGGAAGGTCAATGATCATTGATCTCGTGACGTGATATGGAAACCTGACACAATTTTTAATTTTGAGCACCAAACTCGATGTATGTAGTTTGTAGTGTTGCAACCTGCATATACTCATGTATGATTGATAGGGCATGTATATGTAGAAAAATATGTTTTTTAGCTCTAGGAAGTGCAAAAGGGGACTTCAAGTCTTCATAGGGAAATGGAAAATGTAACACACCCACTACGGAAATCAAATTTTTTTGGCCTTTTTCATCTTTTCTATCCCTTAACTGCACTCATATTATCGGCGGCTATGACCACAGGTCTTATCGGGGAGGTTCTCGTCGGATTTCGCGATTCGGGAAATCGTGGTGCATGTATTCCCTTTTCCCTCTTGTCTTTTAAAGGGTCAAAATCCGAAATGGATCTAACCGCTTAACACGATTAACAACGGCCCAGGTTAAGTCTGGGCACTCTACCCTTCGGGATTTCAGATACCGGAACATCAGGGGATGCGATGACAGGAGGTTTCACATCTGGGTTTCCCGGGAGATGAAACTCCAAAAACTCCAATTCTAAACATGCTTCACTGTTTCGGGGTTTCCTCCATCGGGATTTTGGGGTATGCGACGATAGGAGGTCTCGCACCTGGTTTTCTCGGGAACCAAAACTCCAAATCCTACATACATATATATATATATATATATATATATATATATATA
>JZKD02S0536229.1:0-16573 GCA_000966675.3 Picea glauca
ATTATTATTACAAATTTATTTATTATACAAATTTATGAGGTCGTTATTAGCTGCCATCCTATCCTCTATAAATGGAAGAGAAGGAAACCTAAACTTAAGGAGGGGAAAAAGAGTAATTATGCTTAAGTTCTACGTTGGATTAGTTCCATTCTATTTTAACTTATCAAGTAGCATGACATAAGCTTATAATGGTAGGATGAATTATAAATAAGGTCAAGCATAAGGGTGAAAAAGAGTGCACTTTTTGTTTATTTGTTATATATATGGTTATATAATTGTGTCTACCCTAATAAGCATAACCAAACTATATGTGAAGATTCCTTTTAGAGAACTTAGGTTTTTTTTTTTCACCATTCCATGCTTCTCTCGCTTGGTTTTCTATTGTTATGAGTAACCAATGGTTTTAGAAACCTCCTATTCATATGGAGCCTAAGTGATTATCAATCCTCTTTATGTGGTTATGTCATTAAGTTATGCAATCGACATTTAATTAAAAAAAAAAGTTCGTGTATTAGTTTTTAGTTTTTTTTTTCTTTGTGTAGAGTTTTACTTTACATTAATCATCATTAATATTTTCATATCAACATTTTATTTCTATTTCATGCTTGTTTATTTTTTGGTTAAATTAAATTAACATTAATTTAGAAAATTTCTTTCAAAAATGCAATTTACATATATTTATTTCAGTATTTTAATGTATATTTAAAATTAATCATATATACACTAAATGAATCTAATACTTGTACTAATTTATATAAAAAATCAACCTTCCTACACAGGGTTAAAGTATTTTGGGTTTTATTTCATTTTTTTTCTTGACCATCCCAACAAGAGTGTTTTCTGTGTTTACGAATGCCCGTTTTGACCATCAACAAAGTATTCCTCTATTATTTTGGATTTGTAGATGTAATACATCTCTAAGTGTGCATGTGTCTCCATTATATATGATATAGTTATTTTTT
This sequence comes from Picea glauca, assembly GCA_000966675.3. NCBI lineage: Eukaryota > Viridiplantae > Streptophyta > Pinopsida > Pinales > Pinaceae > Picea > Picea glauca. Next base: position 963 of record JZKD02S0536229.1, read on the forward strand.
TGTTTCTTTGATTTCGTGTTGAGACTTGAATGCCTATTTTGACCATCTACAAAGTATTCCTCTATTATTTTGGATTTGTAGGTGTAATACATCCCTAAGTGTACACGCGTCTCCATTGTATGTGATATAGTTATTTCTTTGTTTGTTTGATCTATGAATGTAGTGATTCCATTTGGTTACATGACCATTGCAAATGTGATCCTATCCTTATCAATAAATATTAAAATCATTTTTACTTAGATTACATGTTAAATTTTTTATATTCTATATTAATAATTCATTAAAACATGATTTATTATCTACATAAATTTTGCAAGCAACTTATTTCCCCTTGTTTATGCTACATATAAAGCTAATAGTTATCTAAATTAAAAAAAAAAAGTGTGAAGATTGAGGATGAATATTATATAATTGATTATTTTTACTGGTTATTGTTGAAATATATTTGTTTGTATAAATAATGACTATATTTGGGTGTGTTTGGTTATACAGGATCCTTATAAATTCTCTTCAATATGGGCAAACAACCCTTCCGTGAGGAAAGCTATTCATGCTAAGAAGGTATTTTGATCGAACTTATACCATCTTAATTATTTTTTCAATTTTACATTATCTTTGAGAAAACTTATACCCAATGTATTTTATGCATTAGTCAACAAAGTATATATATAATTTGACATGATTAAAAAAAATTATAATTAAAAAAATAATCTTCATTAATCTCAAATACATATTATTAATTATTTTTATAATATTATGTAAAAATTGAAAACAATAAACACCATTATACAAAATTCCTTTAAAGAATACAACTTCCTCTAAATAATCATGTCTATAATTTTCCAAAAAAATTGACATAAAATAAAAAATGTCCATGCATATCATCACCTAATGATGGGTGTCACCATATACTAAACACTCATCCATGGAGCTTGGTCATGATTATCTCAATGCCATCATTATTTAAAGGCTATTTTGAGATATAAGTTACCAAAAATCCACCTCATATTTTAAGGTAAAAAACCCAAAATATACTAAACATTCATCCATGGATCTTGTTCATGGTTGTCTCAATGCCATCATTATTTAAAGGCTATTTTGGGATATAAGTTACCAAAAATCCACTTCATATTTCTATTTAAAAAACCCAAAATTGATATAGTGAGGTTAATAAAATTGATATTGTGAGGTTAATAATGGGATATTTGTTTTTTCAATGTCGCTTTTATGATCAACTTACTAAGTCCCTCCCTTGAAGACAACAAAAGGTTCCTGGTCTTTGTTAAACTATAATCTTCTTAAAGGTATATAAGTGGTTAGTTATCATTTATATATGTTTGAACTCCATAAAAATTTTCTTAGCTTATTTTGAATTGATATGAAACATTTAGAGGCAATAGTCAAACAGTCAATGGTCAATTGAAAACAATTTTTTTTACTAAATAATAACCATTTATGGAATTATTATGTTCCCTCCACAATGATAGTGTAATTGTTCTTAAATTTTGTCACATACACAGATATTTCTAACATTGCAAGAAATGGGGAGAACCGATAAGTAGAGGTTGAAAGATGATCAATATTGATAAAGGAAAATTCAAAACTTTAAAATGCATCGTTTCCATAACTTGAACAAATATTGATACTGGTATGCCAATAAACGTTTCAGAGATGGAGTTTTTATAAGCTTAACACGTGGATTTGAAAAATCATGTAGGAATACACACTTTGCTTAAACACTAAATGTTACCAAGAAAACTCATTTTAATTCTTACCCTTTGCCATGCAAACCCAAATCTTTATTAACTCTAACAATCATTGAATTAAGATCTCAAGCTTTTGGAGAACCATCATATCCTTATACATTTCAAATTATGCCTATTTAAAGGCTCGGTGAAAACATATGCTAAATTTTCTATTGTATGACAAAATGATATTGCAGTTAATATGACATTTTTCTACATAGTTTGCTGCTTCTTTGATTATCACACATTTGATCACAGTAGGTAATTTACATTTTCCCCATATTTTTTTACCATATATACTATATAGTTAAACACAATTTAATAAGTAGACACACACTTAGAGTACTCTACACAATTGAACATAAGCTTGGAAACAACATCGGATAATATTCTGATGCTGAGGAGGCTCTGCAGCTAGGTTTTTGCTAGCCGCATCCTTGAACTCCATGAAGAAGGATGAGTACGGGATCCAACGACATGGCAGGAGAAGGGTGAATGGGGGGCCACTACCAGGGCGAGTGGGCTCTGCGGCGAGGTGGGAGAAGGGAGAACGGGGGTCCAACAGATGGCAGCGGAGGAACAAAACCCCGCGGGCTCTGCGGTGCGGTGGGTCTATGCGACGAGTATGGGTGAGCAAGGGATTTGTGTGGAGGCGGAAACGAAAACCTATGTCACCTTGTTTTGGGGCCGAACTTCAAATCAAGCTGTAACGAATACTGTCCATTTTCTTCCAGGCAAACCTTCGTTTTGGTGTTAGAGGGCTCGACTCTGGGTGCTCGGGTTGTTTATCGTCAGAGTTTTGCGGTGGTGGAGGCTTCAGGGGTTTGTTGTAGCAGGTGTTTTGTCTTCTCTTCGGTTTTTTCTGGACCCTCTTGACCTCTTCCTCCTTTGAAATAAGAGGATTTGGACCAAAGATTTGAGGTCCACATTGGGGGTGTGCAGTGTTTTGGTTAACACTTTGAGGTCCTTTGGGAGTATGCAGTGTTAGGAAAACACTTTGAGGTCCTTTGGGGGCGTGCAACTTATGGTTTAGTTTCTTTTCTGGTTTTTGTTGGGGTTTATCCCTGTTTTGTATCTCTTTTTTCATCCTGCATGTTGGTTATCATCTCTGGTGATTTTATGGTTACTTTGGGGATGTAGTAGTTTATGTTTATGAGCATGGTCTATGGACTAGTTTTTCTATGAACATCTGTATGGTCAAGTAGATGTAAAAAATTATATTTTCACTATAATAATTGAATGAATTTTCTATTGGAAAAAAACGTAACACTACAATATGTTCTTGATTTTCTTTTGTAAAAGGGAAAACAAATACGGGTTAATTTTTGTTTCTCCATGCAATAATGATTAATTGATTTTCTTTTATAAAAAGAAAAACAATTATGATTAATTGTTTTTCTTTTGTAAAAAGAAAAACAATTATGAGTTAATTTTTGTTGTTTCATGAAATAATGATTAATGATTGATTCAATTGAGAAAGCATATTGTGTAGTTGAGTTTTGTTTTATTTTATTTGAACTAACTTCCAAATTGAAAATTTGAGAAGCTTTTCGATTTGAAATTATAATGAAAATCAAAACCATAGTTTTTTTATTAATATTATATACAATTTATCTTGTATATTCCAATGGTTGGTTCACCAAAACATATTTAAAATTAAAATGACTATAGTGAGCTTATGTTGTATTGTGTGACTATATTCTTGAATTTCAATTCTTTAATAGAAACAAATGCAACATTCAAATTCTTTAATTATTGAAACATTGGAAATATATTACAATAGAAAATACATCTAGAATAAAAACATAATTATTTACCTTGGAAACCCAAATGGGAAAACTAACATTCAATGAGATAGTGTGCCTATTGTCTTCTTACATTATAGATATTACATTGTAGATTACAAAGATTTCCAAGATTAATATGAATATATGAGACATTATGGTTGTCTATAGTCCTCTACAATATGATTTTATCTCTCTTCTTTGTTAGGATCTCCTTCACACTCTTGTTCATGCCATGGAGCAATTGATGGCTAATGAAAAAAGTGAAGTCTTTTTCCCCATTATGCTAGGTTTTAGATAGCTATACTTAGGGTTAGGTTTAGGATTTTGAAACCATTTTGGAATCTCCATGACAATTCTATTGGATTCCCACATATTACTTCTAACTCCTAATATTCAAATTATGGTGAGTTGGCATGATTACCACTTGGACATGTGGGGAATATTTGGATTGTTACCTTACTAGGGCCATAACTTTTGCATACAAACTCAATTTTAGTTGCGTGATATCTCGTTGGAAGGATACCAATTAGAAGAAAAAAATAATCCCTATATGAGGAAATCCTATGGAAAATATCATTCAATATGATGCCAAAAAAATGTTTTTTAGGATCCCAAAAATGTGTTGGAAGTTGATGACCTGAATTTTCCTAAATCTTACACCATATATGAGAGGTACTAAATTCTAATTTATTCCATATAGATCATAAATAAATTCATATGTTACTTATGTAGATCCATTTTGGATCATCCTTCCCCATTTTGGGATCCAAAATATTTAGTTTTGAAGGAGACAAGGAAATGATTCCTTAGATTTCTCCTTGGAGTAACATTTGGTCTTACATGGTAGTTGGCCCTTCAATCCCAAATGAAAAAATTATTATCGACCCATTTTGGTCACCCTAATCTTATTTTTTATAATTGTGTTCTCTAGTAATTCTTCCTTTGCATTTGGTGCTAAACCTTTAATGAAAGGTAAGAGTTAGCACTCTTCATCCTCATCCAATAGGAATGAATTGTAGATTTTTAGCTTCTCTACATTTTCTATGGAGTAAATGAACATATAATGTGGAATAATGACTATATAGGAATTGTTTACTACTTTTTCCATTATCTCAAAATGCCCATATCTCAAGGCTTTAAATTTCTTCCCTTGTCCCTATATCGTTCCTTATTAAAGTGTAAGAAATATGTGTCTCCTATTTGGAAAGTGTTTTCAATCTAGTGTTTATCATGTTTGGTATTGTATTTATGCTAAGACTTATTTATTTTCTCTTGAACAATTAAGTGTATTTACTTTATCCTGTCTATGAAATTGTCTAGCTTCATTGCATCACTTGAGGATGCTATATGTACTTAAGGTTGTTCATATACAATATCCAATGGCGATGGTGGAAAATATCCAAAAAAAATTCCAAAATGAGACTTACTGGTGGAAGTGTGAACAACTCTATTATAATAATGTTGCATGTAAACATAATTTTCATCCCAAGTCCTTAGGCGCTTTTGATTATAACTTCTCAAAAGGCTACGAAACAATGTGCTATTCACTACCTCTTTAGAATCTTATTAGTATGTGGGTGAAAGGTAGTTTATGTCTTTAATTTAGTATCCAATTTATTCCACAATGAAGTCCAAAATATACTAAGGAATCTAGCATCTATATCATAAATCATGCTCCTTGGAATCTCAAAGTGCACCTAGAAACTTTGAAAGAGAAATCTTGTAGCTTCTTGTCCTTTGATGGTATTCTTACAAGCCATCAAAAAACACATCTTGATGAGCCTATATACTATCACATACATGTACTCATGCCCTGTTCTTTTCCTCAGTAAACCCCCATCAAAGTCCATGGATATGTTTTTTCATGCCCTTATAGGGAAGGGAAGTAGATTGTATAATCCTTGCTTCCTATTACTAGTCTTGATAGTATACCACAAAATACATCCTTTGATAAATATAGTTACTTCTTCTTGAATCTTGGGCCAATAAACATACCTCTACAGTTTATCCATATTCTTCCCAACACCAAAATTATCAACAGACTTGGAGGTGTGAGCATCCCTTATTAGTCATTCTCTTTCTTCCTTTTTTACATAGGGCTTCCCCATCTTATAGTGTAATCAATATTGAAGATGGTAATCAACATATTTTTTTAAATTTTTTCTTTGCAACTATTGATACACCCTCTTGAAATCGTCATATTCTACTCTATATTTTCATGGGGAAATGGATCCATGTGCATAAATGATCCTAGAGTTGTGATTTTTGGTGCTCATGGCCTACATAGAAAAATTAACCAACTTTTTGGCTGTGCCATTATTATATTTAATCATTATATCAAATTAATGTAGAAATCCTATTGGAATATTCACCAATACTAAGAGGTGGGGGGGTGAGTCAATATTGAGAACATTTTACCATTTTTAACCCTAAGCACATCATGTAAACATTAACCATTAACAATGTCATTCGTCATCACAAAAAACCATACACATAACACAATGAATTTTACATGGAAACCCAAATGGGAGAAAACCACAAAATTCTTTTATTATATCATGTTAATATTACATTCATAGGAAGAATCAACTTCCAAGATTATCCAACACCAATTGGAAGGAGGCACCAACCCCCTGATTTACATGAACCAATTTGAAGGAGGCTTTAACTCCCTGATTTACTATCACTGATGGGACAGAGGCATCAACCCCATAGATTTACCAAATCTAACTGGAAGGAAGCACCCACTCCCTAAAGCACAAACACCAACTTGTTGAATGAAGACACCAATATTCTTAACTGAGCACCAATTCAATAGAATATTTCCAATCCAAGCTTTTCATACACAAAATACTTTTTAATTGACCTACATGCTTCATTATGTAGACAAACCTTCAAACCCTAGAAAGCCTCATAGAATCATTCCTAGAATATAATGGCCGACAAAAACATTCACTGACGGTAACATCCATTCATGACAACATACACTAATAGAAACATCCAATCATGATGACATCAAAACTTCATAGCAGAGCATATGGCAGCATCACAACTTCACAGAAACATAATGACAACATCACAAGTTCATAACATAGCATATGACAACATCAAAACTTCATAGAAAACCATACAACAACATCACAACCTCACGGAAACATCACGACAACGTCACAACTTCATAGTAGAGCATACAACAACATCACAGCCTCACAATAGTGCATATGAAAACCTCACAACCTTATGGAAACATCACAACATTATAACATACCTTGAGAATAAGAAATACCTCAAGAGAATCCCTTAGACTTCTCTTGCACACCAGAAAGACACCCCAACACCTTGAACGCACCTCAGACTTGATCTCTTCATTGGTTACAATAACGCCCCCTTTACTAAACCTCTGATTATATGTAATTAATCATGATTTCCATGTAATGTCATATACACATTGTAATTATTGTTTATTTAAAATGCCAACAACTGACTATGGGGTGAATCCTTCAATGTAAGATCCATGATACCATGATATGAGTGGTGCAAGAGGGAGGTAATTATTGATTTAATTGAATCCGTAAGCAATAATTTTCCTAATTAAAATGGTGYAGACCTAGACTRTCCYGAGCCCTTGAAACTTATTATCAATAAGGTTAGTAGTTGGAATAGTCCTTTTGGAATTTAAGGAAGGATGGGAAAAGTACCTTTAGGAAAATTMTGSCACGACCCACGAAGTCMTGGGGGAGAATGAATGAAAAGGGGGCACATGGACATGTAGAGACACACACGAATGGGCGGTTGCAAGTGAACAAACGAAGGAGTGYAGAGAATCCTTGAATGGTATCATGGCTTGGCATGRGGGTGGCTAGAATGCTGAGAATGAATTCTTCTAAGCCTATGGTAGGGTGGAAAGGTGAACACCCATGGTCAGTTGGCTTGTTKTAAACCATAACARATAAGTATCTTTTATCCTGAGTAATTGTYTGTATTGTTTGGTTTTGTATATATTTGAGTACATCATTGTTCYTTCCTATTGGATGAATGGAATGATATTTTTGTTATGCATTATAGATGCGTAAGTAAGAAATTCTGTGTGTTTRAGTAACAAGTGAATTGAATAAATTAGGCATGAGTACTTAAATTGATCCACAAAGTYCGATAGGTAGGGTGTAACCCAATAAAGGCTTCACGGCTCTGAAGTGAGAGCTTGTAAAGGTGTAGACCATTCCTTGAAAGGAAGGTGAAAAAACTACCATGAGATCTRGGAAAGTATCGATGTAGTCGAAGAGCCTAAATACTCGAGAAATTCCCTAGATTACAGTAAAAGTACATGGGATGAAAAATATCCATCCAAGGTCATAGATACAGGTTGTCTTCGTCAGTTTGGAGAAAAGTATTAAGGTTGATAAGGCCTAGTAGGCCTTAGAATAGACTTATTAGAATTTCCTCGGAACTGCTAAGTCTTGTATCAGACTGTTAGAACCATAGAAAAATTGTGATTTGGGATAAGATGAATCGTAATCGTTGATTCGACACCGCAAATAAATATTTACCATGTTATAGCAAGATTTTCCTCACCCTATGCAATCTTGCACATAGGGCCTTTTTCCATTTCCCTATGCAGACATTTCACCCCTTTTTGCAAATCCCAGAGATAAATTTACATTTATTCCACATATACGCACCTTGCCTACTATACAACATGCATATGCGTAGGTTGCACCATTACAACCCACGTACATTGGAAAATTTCCCCAGAATTGAAAAATGGTGTTGGGTTTCCATGTCACGATAGGAGATCAATGATCCTTGGCCTTCCATATAATGGAAACATTCTGACTTGGCCCTTCAGTTCCATTTGAAGGCTATAATGGTCCAATTCCGAGATATGGAAAAGAGGATAAAGAATTCAAATTTGAGAGAAAAGTTACTCTGGAGGAATTATTCACTTCACATTGAGTTTGCATCCCTTTATCCTTTAAGTCTGAACACAGTGTTCAGCCCCCAAGCTCTTCCCTTATTGATTGAGAAATTCATTGTCTTTCTTCTATGAGATTGCCTTTGGTGGAGGCCCAACTGGAAGGAACTTAGTTTCTCGATTCTAAACTGTACCGACACTGAAGTATGTAACTTATTCACTTCTGTTGATCATATATTTATAGAAATACTCTTTTCTCGTCCAATTGATATCTTGAAAATATTTGAATTATTATTCCATGAGCATATTTGTTATGTATGTTAATGGATTATGCTATTGAATGTGCTAACATCATATATTTCCACCATATGCTTTCTTTGCTTGATTATTGTGGACTAGTTGCAGGCATATTGCTTTGGGTCAAGTGCTCAATTGTGGACTTCATAGAACGTCTCGACGAGGTAGGAATTTTATCTTGTCTTGCTAGAATATTTGTTTATATAACATAATTGAGAATAGAGTTGATTTTTGCAGTAATTTCCATCTGTTGTGGTTTTCCCCTAGCCATAGAGAGATTTTCCTCATAACAAAATTGGCGACCATACTGGGGATTGAATCTTCTTTATTGGGGTTTGGAGTGTTTTTATCCTTAGATTTATCGCATTCATATTGCGTTTCTTGTCGTATCATTGCTTGACAACCTCTTTTCACTTTGGGTCTGAGTCTTTCATCCTTCTCCTTTGCCTAGTTGTGTTTTTGACACATATACATGGGTTTTTTCTTGATAGTCGCGTATATACACATGTTTTCCTTCTGCAATCTATGTACATACACGCTTTTCCCTTAAACAGTCGCATACATCAACCTCTTTTGCTTGTTTTCTGGGTTTGGTGGTTGCTAGGTAGGTTTTGATGATTCCCGAGTCTTCTTGGGTATTTGTAGTGATTGTTAAGTGTCTGTGGGATGGAAAGAAAACTGTCTTTGGTTGATTTTTTGGGCAGTTCCTTTCTCATCATATTTTCATTTTGATTGTCCTTGTACATTGGGCTGGGTGTTTTTCTCCTTGGTATCCTACTTGAGTTGTCTCTTTCTATACATATTAGAGTCTATATATCAAGTTTTTTTTTAGTCCATGCATTTTAATTTTTCTTATATTGAAAATACAAAAATATTAGGCATTTTGCATTAATTGGCATTTTGATCTTTTGAGTCTTTTTCATTTATCTTAGTGCATGTAAATAAAGATCACATTTTTTTTTTTTTCAGAATTGCATAATTGAATTGAAAATTGCATTGTTTTTTAAGAAGCATATCATGCATTGAAAATTGAAGTTAGGAATTTTGCATTGTATTCATATTTACTCTATTGCTGAGTCACAACATCACTAGTTTCACGAAAGCACCTTTTGAGTAAGAACAACCATTAAAATTAATTCTATAATTTAAAATTGATTAGTAACGATTTTATTTTCTAGGGTGCACAAACTAGCTTAGGATTTAGTGCCTTGGATAGGATTTTGTGAGTAAACTTCTCCAAGGCTATTGAATCAACATATGTGTCGGACTAAGGGATTGGAGAAATACATTGTATAATCAATAAGATCAAGAGGCTCCACTTACACCAGAGTTAATCACGAGATCGCGTGAGGTCAGTTGAAGGGATATCCCATTGATACCTTCTTAGCGCCAGAGATATTTTTGGGGATCTATTCATATATGGGGATCTTGTTAGTGCCCTTACCTCCGTGAGAGGTGGTGATTTCAAGGTTTTGGGCTTTTCTACCCTGCCATTACGGTGGACCTGACTTACAACTACTCATCTATGTATCGGTTATACAATGGTTTCTTAGTTGCTTGACTTAGGTGCCACATAGGTTACTTGCATGGGTTATTCTACAGGTACCCTAGGTTATATAATGGTCAAACAACACATGACCTTTATGGAGGATTACCTCTCTGAGGGGATCTGACTAACTGGTTGTTAATCCCACGAGGACCCTTATAACTGATTTTGTTACCTCCGATATTTAGCAGGGAGTCTCAGGCCCCTCTTGGGAAAGGAATACCTACTTTAGGGAGGGAGGCCCCTTTCACCACTTTATGCCATTTGTGTGCATATTGGACATTTGATTATTTTTGGTGTGCTCTTTGATTACTAGTTAGCCTTAGGATTTTATACTGATTTTTCATTATAATGAATAGTGGATTTCCTATAACTCTCTCCTTTAATGCTACTCCCCCATGATGTTCACTCATTTCATGGGGACGAATCCATCCACTTTTCATAATGGTATGAATAATCATGACACATAGTCCATGCCTTGGGTCTCTAATCATTTTCCTGTTGATATGTCGAATGTTCCTTCACCCTTTCCATTCTCTCCCTAGCATTGGATCCGGAGGCACCTTGGCCCTGCTGTCTACATCTTCATTTGATATGAGTCATGCCTCTCAACCATCTCTCACTGTGGGAGGTTGGAACCTCCCCTCTTATGGATCCAGTCCTAGCTATTTTTTTTCAGGAGCTAATACTCAAATGGGTGGTTATTCTACTTATTACACCCCATCCATGTATCCTTCCTCCACCATGTTGGTTCCTATGAACACTTTTCCCATGACATGTCCACATATATCCCCGGGTCTTTCACCTAGAGGGAATCAATTTTACCATTCGGGCTACCCTCTTCATGAAACCCATTCACATGGGGGAAACATATATCCTCACTCGAATAATCCTTATCATAATTTTGTCTCTTTGCAGACATATTATTCAGTGATGATTCTCATACAAACCTCTATGGATCGTTTAGGCAGAGGATACTACCCTTCTAGACAGGGACAGGGTGTAAACCAAGACCCTTCCTGGCCTGCAATGTTTCAAAGCCAATCTTTCCTTGGACCTTGGTATCAAATTCCACAACCCATCACCACTAGTCCAGTCACTTCCAGTCATACTGGAGCTCCATCACCAACCTTTTCTAGTCATGTTGGATATGGGTCGACGACCTCTGCAAGTCATGTTGAAGACCCACAATCAACCACTGCTAGTCATGTTGGGGACATCACTCTTTTCGCCATGGGTCATACCAATGCCACATCTCCAATCTCTATACATCATGTGGGAGATGACTCTCTAGCCTCTGCCAATCATGCTAAGAGTGTGTCACTAGCCATTGTAAATGACACTGGGGGAATTGATAAGCCTAGACGTCTCAGGCGTAAGCCTAAGTTCCTTTGCAGGACTTGCGAAGGAAATCACCTTACTCGTTTGTGTCCTGCTACTTCTGGGATACCAGAAGTGTGGGGCTCACCTAAGGGCCCTTCAGATTCTGAGGCATATTTGGTTTCCCCACCCCCTATTTCTCTGTTTATTGACACAACAATAATGTCGCTGCAATCTTCTCCTGACCACACCCATGTTGCCGAGGGTGATGTGTCTCTCGTCCCTATTATCACACATCCATTTCAACCCAAAGTTGAAGAAGTGGTCGTACCAGTGAAATCTCTGGTCAATCCAACTCTCCTTTTGGAGGGTGACACGTCCTTCAACCATGTCATTAGAATTCTTGATACTGAACCTTCTGAACAAGAGAGATTTTTACTCTCCCTGAGTACTCTCCCTCCAAGTCCTAGAGAGGTTCCCTTTGATTGGGATGGTCTTGTGGGGTATCGAATGCCTCTTCCTATGTCCTTTCCAGTAAGAGACATTATCTGATATATCGCAGAGACTATTAGCTCCGCTAGCACTTTATCCTCCTCGAGTTGGAGAGATTTGGGTTTTCCCAAGCTTATGTCGACTATTCATAAGATACTAACATTTCACAGAAGTCCAACACGAGAGCCTTCACCTCCTCTGTGACTTGCCTCCTAGAAACTCTTAAACGAGTTTGATTTAAGCTCTTTTCTGACTCGTCTAAAAAAATAAAATATTGTTGAGTGAATTTTTCCCTTTCACACTCGTTAAATTGGACTTGAAAGGTTGTGAGTCTTAGTTAATCTCTTTTCTGACTCATTTTTAAAAGAGAAAAGATTGTCGAGTGAACTTGTCTCTTTCACACTTGTAAATTGGATTTGAAAGGATGTCTATTTGGTACAAGTTTATCCCTTTTTCACACCAAGTAGACTAAGATTATGAAAAAGGAAAATTTTTTGGTGTTAAGTTGTGATTGCATCTCATGCCCTTGATTGCAGTATTGTGCCTATAGATTGTGCTCGCTTTGCATTATAAACTGTTTTCCTTAGCAGTTTTTCATACTCAACCAAGCAGAGCTTTGTTTATATCCTTCACAATTTGACACCCTATACCCACGAGAGAACATTCCCCCGAGTGTCCATCTCCCACATGCACCTCCTTTCATTGAGCATGGGTATGTTCCACTGTTGGAACTAGTTTTTCTTACTTGCGACACTCGTTTCCTCCTCTATATCATAGCATTCATTTTCCTATGAAAAAAAAAATGATGGGAGGGAAGGGAGTATTATCTTTTATTGGCAGCAGTCGTGTTGCCTTTGAACAAAGAACAATGTTATTGAGTCCACTTTTCATCATAATTTTGCGTTTAGCATAGCTTTAGGAAGCTTAGCTTGTTACAAAGAGTTTTCTCCCCAGGATGGTTACTCTTCGAGTCCCTATGGAGAACTTGATTGATGCCCCCTGCATCTCATGGTTTCATCATTGATTATATGTTGTTGGAGTCTTCCATATGTCTCATGATCTTGTTCAAAGGAATTCTATCAACCTGTGTCGTCCATTCCTTAGAACTATTGACTTTGCATGTCATCCATACCCTCAGTTTGTCTCAGAATCACATGATGTTGTAGTCCTGTCATGCACCCTGGCCCTACTTTCCTCATTTATAGGTAACCTTGAACCCAATAGTAGACATTTCATTATTGGTCTTTGACTAGGTGGGTTCCCTTATGTTCGACGACAATACATCTACTTACACATTGGGATTCGTGTAGTGTCTTGGATTCCATTATCCTTATTGGTGGTTTCCTCGCCTTTGTTAGTAGTTTTCCTCATTGGTTGTTATTCAGAGGGTATTTTTTGTGTACCTCTTGCACTTGGCACATGTGAAAGATGCACAACTTCGTTGGTTTGTGAACATGCTCTTCGTCCAATTTCATCCAAATCATGAAGCTCTTTCTTTGTACCTTGTGTTGAATGATGAGATATTACTTAATTCTCTCCTTTCAACGGATCTCCTTCCATCGAATTCAACTCATATATTCTAGAAACATGACCTAGAGTCATATGAGTACCTTGAGGCTTGTAGTCCTTAGTGGCAGGTTCTCTCGCCATCGACAGTTAGGAATACATCAATGTCTCTTGATCGATGGATTCTTCAAGTGTTCAACCTTGAATCCTTTATTCACACTTGTAAGGATGTTCTTGGTGCATTGATACCTACTTTCATCATCGGTAGGTTGTTTCTCATTTGTTAACGATATACCTCAATGACCAGTAATCAAATGATATCTCATTGTGTTCGATCTCAACTCCTTTATTCACATGATGTAGACTTGCACCTTTGGCAGATAATACAGAAGACTTGAAGACATCAATATTTGGCTGCATCTTTCCTGAGTTGTTGCTTCCTTTTCATTGGAACAATACCTATACGACTTTAGTGATCATGGGAGATCAGATTGTACTCCATTGTATAAAGATATATTCAGATTGATTTTGAGACTGGTTCTACTGGGTCTTGTTCGTGACTATGAAAACCTTTGGCATGTAACCACATTTGTATTTTCCTATTCATGGCCACAGACAGTGTTTTGGTATATTTTCACATGGATCTGTAGTGTAATTCAAATTGGAATCCATGTATGCAAATTCAATGAAGATTGTAATAAGCAACTAGTCTTCCAACTGGTTCCCCATCACTCCACTTCTGTGTTTTTATAATGTATTTCAGCCCTTGCATATACTCCTCTAACCTCACACATTAGGGGGCATCTATTATAGAAAGATTTGCCTCGCCCTATGAAATATTGCACAGAGGGCCTTTTTCCATTTCCCTATGCAGACTTTTCATCCCTTTTTGCAAATCCCAGAGCTAAAAATACATTTATTACACATATGCATGCCTTGTGTACTATACATCATGCGTATACGTAGGTTGCACCACTACAACCCGTGTACATAAGGAAATGTTCCCAGAATTGAAAAATAGTGTAGGGTTTCCATGTTACGATAGGAGATCAATGATCCTTGGCCTTCCATATACTGGAAACGTTTCGACTCGACCCTTCAGTTCCATTTGAAGGCTATAAATGGGCCAATTCCGAGCTATGGAAAAGAGGAGAATTAATTCAACTTTGATAGAAAAGCTACTATGGAGGAATTATTCACTTCACATTGAGTCTGCATCCCTTTAACCTTTAAGTTTGAACATTGTGTTCATCCCCCAAGCTCTTCCCTTATTGATTGAGAACTATTCTATGATCTTTCCTTTGGTAGAAGGATTGAAGTGGTGGAGGCCCAACTGGAAGGAACTTAGTTTCTCAGTTCCAAACCATGCTGAAACAAAAGTCTATAACTTATTCACTTCTATTGGAAGGCCTATGAAGAAGCACAAAAGAAGGAATAAGAACATGAAACAACAATAGCATATGCCGCAATGAAATCCACACACTCTGGGTCAACTGAAGAAGAAGAAATAATTGTAGATAAGAAGAGGATAAATAAGGAAATATTTCACAAAAATATGGAGGATGCACGAGAAAAGAAGAAGAACAATGAATCTAGAGATAAGGAAAAGTTGATGCAGCAGCAACTAAAGAAGAAAAAAAGAAAAGGCAGTTATTGAGAAGGAAGCAGAAGACGAAGTTGAACAAAAATAAGTAGTTGAAAGATATATAGAAGAAGTAGTAGTAGGAGTGACATAAGTGGCACAAAAAGAAATAAATGAAGCTACATCCAAGCCAACATAGGAAGAATATAAAAATAAATATGAGGAGGCTCAGGACAATGATGCATCAACAATGGACACCGACATCCTAAAAATATCAATGGGAGGCTCCAATAGTCATACTCAATTTGGTGGGTTGGATTTGGGGATTAACACCCCATATATACCAAGAAAAGTGTTGAACTTAATTTTTTTAGGTATGATAAAACCATGAGCTACAACATGAAAAATCAAGTTAGAAATGTCC
>JZKD02S0536240.1:5169-16573 GCA_000966675.3 Picea glauca
CTCTAGCACCTACTAGAAGGAAGCACCAACTCCCTGGTTTCTCTAGCATCCACTAGAAGGAAGAACCAACTCCCTGGTTTCTCTAGCACCCACTAGAAGGAAGCACCAACTCCCTAGTTTTTCTAGCACCCACTAGAAGGAAGCAACAACTCCCTAAGTGTTCCACCACCAACTTCCAGTCACACAGGCACCAACCTGTAAAACAGAGAGCAACAGTTCTTCCTTGCACCACCCTGCCACTCTAGTTTCTCTGGTTGCAACCAGATGGAAGCTACAACTCCCTCTATTCAAGCACCCACTTGAACCTCTAAGGACAATAGTCCTCCCTAGAACCTCCCTACCACCCTGATTATAAATATTTTCTACGGAAACTTATTACAGTGATTCAATAGTTATCAATCGCTTACTGGTCTCATCACTGTTCTGCTACACTGCTCTGCTCTACCTGCATCAGTTTATTCCTACACACCTTCCTTACGCTTTATGTTATTCTGCCTTTTATTCTCTATGTGCCATGTGCCTTCTATGCACCATTCCTCTTCTGTGCATTTCAGTTGCTGCACTATGCCTCCTTCTACACACCTGAATCACTCTCAACAGCACCCAATCTCTTCTTTGTTCTGCGTTTTTATTCTCTCTGTGCATCTTCTGCATCCTCTATTCACAATGCTTCTACATTCTCTCCCCATGTCGAGTGCATTGCCTGATCATCATGGCAACTCTTCAGCTTCTCTGGCTGTTAAACTCATGCGTCCATCATCACTAGGTGTTATGCTAAGATTCCTTAGCCTCTCCAGCAGTCGAGACACTTCGTCTTCTCTGTCACAGTCGAGCTCATTCCCTCTATTGCAGTTCCAGTATCCAACGGTATTACACCTGTCAATAGCCTCTATGAACAGTCTTCATGCCACTGGAAGATGCCTCAAGACTCTTCATCTTCTCTGGTGATCACCCTGAAGTCTCTTCTAGTCCTCTGGCAGAAACCATCAGTCGTTTCTAGCAGTTACACTGTGAACCTCCAAGAAAATGCATCAGCAACTGAATCACCAACCATCCAAGAGTCATGATTCAATTCTACTAACTAAATTGTAACTGATCGATTAACTGTGAAGACCAACAGTAGCCCTTCAATCAGATTTCCAAGTATCCAACACCATTGGATTACAAGCACAGGGTATCGCGTTGATTTCGTCATTTCGCATTTTGGCATTTCGACATTCCTGTGGTGAAAATTCTTGACTCTTCATGTTACTATCGCCGAAAAGGAGCTTAGCTTGGTGCTAGCTTCTCCCTCTCCCATGACCACTGACGGTGACCACAGCCTAAATAAAATGCCTTTCGCATTTCACATTTAGGCATTTCACAATTTCACATGTCGCGAATTCTTGTTGCGAGGCATCTCGACTCTCCAAGTCGCTATCTTCGAAACTCCATGTCGCAATTTCGCATTTCGGCATTTCACGATTTTGCATGTCACAAATTCCTGTTGCGAGGCATCTTGACTCTCCAAGTCGCGATCTCCAAAACTACATGTCACAATTTCACATTTCGGCATTTCACGATTTCACATGTCACGAATTCCTATTGCGAGGCATATCGACTCTCCAAGTCACGATCTCTGAAACTCCATGTCACAATTTCTCATTTCAACATTTCACGATTTCGGCAATTCTTGTGATGAGATATCTTGACACTCCATGTTGCAATCCCCGAAACTTTGAGACTCCATGTCACGATCCCCGAAACTCCATGTCACAATCCCCGAAATGATCTGAAGGTATTTTGGTGTTTCGCATTTCGCAACTTCAGGACTCTTATGATGAAGAGTCTCGACTCTTGACTCCTCCCACTCCCGATATCCGAAACTCCGAAATGGAGTCAGATCAACAGTCCAGAATCTTGATAATTCGACGGTCTAGATCTTTTTGTGATTTCGCATATCGCGAGTTCCTGCCGTGAGTTGCTTCCTTGACTCCTCCAACTCCTGGTATCTGAAACTACGAAATGGAGTCAGATCAATGGTCCACGATCTCCCTTTGATCAACGACTCAGATCAAATCATGGTTTCGCATTTCACGATTTTGAGAGGTTAGGGCACCTCCTTCCTTTGACTTTCCAGTCAGAAAAATGTTGATCTGTGACCACGTGTCCTTCTCGAAGATGGACGGTCCTCCTACTTTCGGGATTTTTTTAGCCTGTTTCACCTTTCATTTTAAAGAACGTGCAAGTTCTCATGGATCCAATTCCAGTCGGACTTCAGGCTCAGATCTGACGCATGATATTTTTTCTCTTCGACTGTGCGCTCCTCCTATCTAAATTAATATCTGACGATCATCGAGAAATCTAAATGGGCTCCAATGATCAATGTTTCTCTTCACTGTTGAAATTTCCATTGCCATGCCATTATCCCTACGTTGTTGGTCGTGATATTTTCCATCAATGACAAACACACATACTCTGCACTATCTCTTTTGATCTTATCGAGCTTGCTTGGTTGCGTCTTCCCGAAATAGTTCTGGTTCCCACCTGGCACATTCTTCCTGTACTTAATACATCGTCGTTGTTGTAATTTCCATCAATGACAAGAATACGTTGCCTGTAAAACATGCCAACATGCTCTTCTACTCCCAAACCACCTTTGGTTTCTCAGCAACATACTCAACTATCAGTTGATGAAGTGGCCACACCTATGCAATCGTTGATTGATCCCACTCTTCTTTCAGAGAGTGTTGTGTCTACCAAACATGTTTTATTCATTACTAGTTCAAAACCTTTTGAATAAGGGGGAATCCCACTCATCTCGAGAACGACCCATCCAAGTCAGAGGGGTGTTTCCTTTTATTGGAATAATATTATTGAGCCCCACCTTCCTTCTTTTTCACTCTTCCAAATAAGGATTGAATCTTCTTCAAAAACAAACTATCGATGTATAGTAGATGAAGGAGCCTCTACAAGCATTTTATCCTCCTTGGCTTAGCAAGCTATGTGTTTTCTTAAGATTGTGTCGACTCCTAGTCAATTATTGGGTTTTGATATAACACCCAGTGAATTTTGAGGATTCTTCCTCAATTGCATATCCCATTAGGTGGGAATACCATCCTATTCGATATGATGGTGGTGAATGGCCCATTAGACTCTAACATGCTTCTTGGCCATGATTATGTATATGTTATTAATGTTGTTGTGTCTATTTTATTTCGAGTGATTCATTTTCCTCACAATTGAAGCATTGTCACCATAGATCATATTCCATCTAATAATCACCATCCTTATTTGACTTTAGACCATGTTGCCCCATTTTATCTTCCTAGTATTCATATGGACCCTACCCCACCATGGGGGAATTATGTGGCATCATATCCTAAGTGTTTAGTTGCTTCTGAGAAGGATATTTTACGCTCATGTTTTCCTTCTTGGGACATGGTCCCAGCTATTGATTAGGTGATTCAATCGGCATGTACCAACACTGGTCAGAAACTCCATCTCAATATGGAATATGATTAGTACACTCTGCCCACCTAGGTTATTAAATATCATTAGTTTCTAGATCCAACATGGAAAGCTCGTAGACTTTCAAATACTTCACATTCACTACTGAGTAAGCGTGCATGTATGGGGGTAGACTAAGTCTTAGGATTTTTCACCCACCTTCTTCAATAAGGGCCATACCACAGAGCATTTATTTTATTATTAGGGCCCTATAGTTTTTCCTTATTCAGCCATAACCAAACTTTGTCTCCCACTTTGAATGAATTTTATGTTGTGGTGATAATGTCTTTCCTTCTACCTTTCCTATGACTTCTCCAGTGTCTCATGTACTTGAAAATGGATCTACCTAATGTTTTCAAAAAACTTGTTTGATTTCAATGCTTCTCTCGTGGTGTCTTCCCTCACTTCTCCTTGTTATCCATAAACAACATCCAAGGGTGAAGGTGGAAATTATCCACAAAAAAATTCAAAAGAGGACTTACTATTAGAAGTATGGATTTATCTGTTATAAGAGTGTTGAATGTAGATCATATTTTCATCCTAGCTCTTCGGATGCTTATAATTGTAACTCTTGAAAAGTTGAACCAAAGTCCCATTGACAAATTATGTTTTGCCATCTGTTTGTGGATGGAATATTGTATATCTCTTCGACTTCATGTCCATATTCTCCCAAAGTGCACTCAGACATGTTCAAAGAACATGTTTTTTGTTTGTTGTCCTATGATGGTCTTCTTACAAGGCATAACAATTCACGTCTTGTTGAACCTATCAACTAAAACAAATAAATAGTCATGTCCCTTCCTGGTTATTAGCAAACCACCCTCAAAATCCATGGAAATGTTTTTCGAAGGTCAAGTGGGTATAGGTAAGGGATGGTATATATCTTGCTTCTATTACTGGGCTTGTTGGTACAACAGAGCATGTATCATCTATATATCAAGCTACATCTTCTTACATTTTGGGCCAATACAGACACCTTTGCAAGTTAGCAACTATCTTCCCAACACCAAGATGTCTTGCAACCTTAGAGGTGTGAGCCTCTCTAATAAGTTGTAACATTTATCTTGTTGAGTAACCCATTATGGAGATGATAGTCAGGCTTTTTGTCACCTTATTCTACATGAATTTGTCCATGTACCTACTAAAACACATCTTTGAAGTCCTCATGTTTTGTGTATGCCTCTTTGTATGGATCATAGGTAAAAGGATCCATTTGCATAAGAAATCCCAAAGTTGTAACCTTAGATGTTGGTGAACTTGAAAGTGTGTCTGCCAACTTTTTAGTGATGTCCTTCTTATACTTTATTACTAGATGAAATTGCAACAAAAACCCCATCCACTTGTAATGTTTGGTTTGTTGAAGCTTACTCTAGGCCTACAAATACTACAGTGGTTGGTGATCTATGTGGATAATAGTTTCCTTACCCATTAGATAGTGCTTCCACTTCTTAATAGCTTGAACCAAGAAATAGAGTTCATTATCATAGGTAGGGTAGTTTAAGGCTCCCCCATGAAACATCTTGGAATGATAGAAAATTATCTTACCTCCTTGCATCAAAATTTCTCCCATGGCATACCCACTTACATTTATCTCCACTTTGAAGGGATTCAATAGGTTAGGAAATGTGAGAATAGGTGCTTGATCGATCTTTCATTTTAGCTCATCGAAATTTTTTCTATTGATTCTTTCCCTGCTAGAAAATCTTACCACTCGTTGTTATGGTGTGGAGTGGTGCAACTAATGTTGAAAAGGATGCTATGAACTTCCATAACTATTGTGTTTCCCTAGTAAATATCCTAACTTCAGTGACATTAATAAGAACTAATCATTTTATGATGGCCTCCATATTTGCAGGATCTATATTGAGCTCCCCTCCACTAATCACATACCCCAAATACACTAATGAATGTTGAGAAAACTCACATTTCTTGAGGTTAGCTAGAAGTTGGCACTTTTTTATAGTCTCTAACACTTGCATGAGATGTGATATGTTCTCCTCCCAGGTAGAGCTATAAACAAATATATCATCCAAACAAACTATAACAAATGAATCTTAATATGGGCGTAATACATCATTCATCAATATCATAAATGTAGCTAGTGCATTACATAAACCAAATGGCATGAGAAACCATTCATACAAACCTTACCTTGTCTTGAAGGATATCTTACAAGTGTCTTGTTCTTTGACACATACATATTGGTATCTCGATTTTGAGATCCAAATTGGTGAATTATTTGGCATGCTACAACTAGTCTAGCAAATTATTGATCTTGGGCAGAGGGTATCGATTCTTGAGTGTAATATTGTTCAAATATTTGTAGTTGATACACGTTCACCAAGTCCCATCCTTCTTGGGTATGATGATGATAAGCGACCCACAAGGTGAGGTTCTTGGTCTAATTATTCCTTGCTCCAGCAGTTGTTGCAAATTTTGCTTCACTTCATCTACTTCTAGAATGGATTGTCTATATAGCCCAATGTTGGATAATGGGAAGTTAAGAAACAATTTTATCTCATACTCCACTACCCTCTTAGGTGCAATCCCTTTAGGATCCTAGAACACTCTCCTATATTCCTGCAGCAACTCCTTCAATTGTTGTTTCTACTTTTTAGTATATCTCCCTAGGGATGCCTATTCTCTTACTGATTTTTCACCTCGTTGATTCTCTCATAAGAAAAGAAAAACATATTGCTTACTTGAACTAATCAAATTTTTGCCTTGGTTGGAACTTACTAGTGAGATATTCAATTTATCTTTATGTGCATTGAGGATGAAAGGTTCCCCATCCTTGATCGGGAAGTACTAGTTTTCTCTCCTCTTGAAGATTGCATCGCTCATATACATTAAGGGATTTCAACACTAATCCACACAAGTCAAGGGGTACTACATCTAACGCAACTTCATCAATAAAATCTGCATTTATAGCAAATTTGATATTACACTATTTTTTGACCTTGATCTTTACATCCTTGTTTACTCACCCCAACAGATATGGGCTAGGATGATCATGAACCTCCAACCCAAGATTCCTGATCAAATCAAATATTATGAAATTTTCCTATGAACCGGAATCAAATAGAGCATCTACCTTGGTATTGACCTGGATCTTGATATGGAAGAGTTTTGTCATCTCCTTCTCTTCCTCGTGATGAAGGATACTTGGATTTACCTCCTTCTGCATTGAGGTGTAGGAAATATTCACATCCACATATGAGTTTCTCTCTATCAAATTGATTTAATCTTTCGCTAGAAGATTCTTCTTCTTGGCATCCTTCTCATGGTTCTTAGGGTTAAACTTTGGATGTAGTTTCCAACACTTTTATTCAGTGTGACCATCGATATTGAAATGGTTATATTGGTTACTTGGATCCTTGCAATGATGTGCAATGGTTGTCTTCTTTTTGTCTTTCCCTTTCCACTTCTTCTTCCCCTCCTTGGAAGTGTCTTGGTTTTCTTTCTCTTTGGAACCACTTGGATATCCCTTTTTGTGGCCTATATTTTCCAGATATTTCTCTTGCACACAAGTCTCATCAATTGTCTTAGGCTTGAAGAGAATCATTTGATTTCATAAAATAACTGTGTAGACCCCCTAAATACTTCAGGAGTACATGTGGGTTCTTGGGTGATCAGTGCGGATCTCCACACATGGAAGGGACTTTACTTTGTTCACCAAGTTGATTTGTAGAGTGGTGAAGATGGTGAACTTATGTGTTTATGAGTTTTATTTTCTCATGCATTTTATTAATTATTTGTGAGAAAAGGGTATTGCATTCTTTTATGCTTTTATGAGATGCTCATGCATTTAATTATTCTTTATGAGCTTTTGGAAAAACTCATGCACTTAATTCTTTTTGTAAAATGATTAATACTTGTGAGGAAATTAGACTCGCGTATTTTTAATTAAAATTGTAATTATGGAAATTGGTTTTTATGTGAGAAACCATCTCACACAAATTTTCCATTATTATCAATTATAGGTTGAGCGAATCAAGGGCATGGTTGAAGAGTCTTTGGGTGGTTTTGAGACTTTTCCCATTATGTGATTGAGGATAGTTTGGGATCCTACATTTATGGATCTTGTTTTTCCTCTTTTGTAATTAGATCCTATTATTGTGGATCTAGCAATTAATGATATTTTTAAGAGAGAGTGAGGAAAAACTATATAATGCCTTATGTGAGCCCTGTGTAAATGGGGGAGTGTAATGAGGAATGAATGAGTGGAGTTAGAGAGCCATAGTGCTACTACGCCTAAGCATTGAGAGACTTATTCATGTAAGGAATTATCCTTCTTGATGTATGGAGAGATATTAGTGTGAGTAGTCTTCTTGAATCCTCATTTAAAGAGAAGGCATCTCTTATATAATCACTTATGAGAAGGTCCCAACATCTTTTGAAGAAGGAATGAAAGCGATCCGCGTTCCAATTGAAGTGGATATGGAGACATAGTGCAGGAGGGGTGAACTTCGTTATCAACATCGGTTGTCTCTCTCTTGTCTTTACATGTGCTTGATTCCATTTGAGTTCATGTATGTTATGTGTTATTGTTTAAAAGCATGGTTAATCATGGACTCATATGCCATTTAATCCTTATGCAATTAATTTGTAAGAAAATGATTCTCGATTGAAAACTTGTATAGAGTAAGTACTCGCTCGTTTTTAGATCTTGTGGTATCAGAGCTAGGATGATTGTTTTGTAGGATGGGAAAGGGAAAGAAGAAGGAAGAAAAACTTCAAGAGTTAGAAGAGATAAATCATAACATTCAAGCTGAAAACATATATTTGAGGAGACTTTTGCAAGTTGCATAAGAAGAGAAGTAAGAGCTTCAAGAGAGATCTCAGCTTCATGGATAAGTCATCAACGGAATTATTGAAGAATTGCAGCTCGAATTGAAAACCAAGGATAATCTCTTGGCTAAGTTGCAATATGGTGAACGAATGGAAGACAAAGAGCCTTCTATCGTGGATGCACAAAATCAAACCGAGGTATATGATGTTTCTTCATGTTCAATTTTGTCTCAGTATGAAACTAACATGGGCATGAAACTCCTCACGAAGGTGGGATACAGAGGAGGTGGACTTGACATTCATGGCCAAGGAATCACTCAGCCATTAGAGGTGGTACAAAGACCACAATTTGTAGGTTTGGGATACATTCAAGAGGAGATTGGAGAGTGCTCAAAGTCCATTGAAGCAAGAGCCACTTCAAAAACTGTGTTTACATCATCGGGTTCCAAGAGAGGAGACAAATCATCTAGTCCTAGTCCTTGTCAGATCTACAACAAGGATAATCCTGAAAGGTATAAGGGTCATGTTCATTCAAATTATTTCTTTGATTTTAAGAAGCATGATTTCTGCAAAATTCACTCTTGCACTAGACCTTGTGATGTAGCCAAAAATCACAAGAAGAAAACTTAGATAAAGAAGACGAGCATGCCTACTGGAAGTGGGATAAAGAAAAGGGAAACTCTTTCACATCCTCATGACAAGGATAGTCTATTAAAGGAGAAGTGAAGGAACTATTGCACTCATTCGATATGAGTGGCCATTGGATTGGAAAATGTTGGGAAGTCCATGCTCAGCTTTGTCCAAAATGTGCAAGAGAGTTGTACAAGCTCGTGCAAAGAAGAAGGAAGCAGATGAAGGAGTTAGTCCAGTGACAATAATCCCAGAAGCAGTTCTTCAAAAATATAAACTATCCAAGGAGCATATGTTTGACTGGCTTAGTAAACAATGGTTATCATTTATGCAGAATTGAAGTAATTTGCTACTTAACATGTTTTGCACTGGAATGAATGCAGCTGCAATTTGGACGATGCCATGGCTCTTCGACAGTGATATAATCTATAAATATATGCAGGCGCTTCGATTTTATAGCGCAACAATGAAGGATTGTCATGGAATATAAAGGATTCTTATGATGCACAACGCCAAGCAATAGAGAAACATTATTGTTTTTATCTTGGTGGTGGCACGTTTTGATGTCATTGTTTTGGATTCAAATCGTGCAAATTCAATATCTTTGGTGATTCACGATTTTAGGATGAAGACTTGCGATCTTATTCAATGCTCCTGAAAGACTTGCATTTTCATCATTTACTAAGACGAAATTCTCGAGTTCGTACTGAAGGTTATTGCTAAGAGAAGATATGCATCCAAATCCCTTTTCTAGAGAAGATGCACGCTGCATTGGTTAATGATCTTACTTGTGAACTCATCTTTATCATCGCATTTGTTGAGTAGTTCTAATCCGCTTCGAGTCACTTGAAAAGTTCCTCTTTATTTATTCATCCTTCACAGCATTCTGTTCTGGAAGAACGTCGTGCACCAAACCCAGAGAGTTATTTCAATTCAAATCTAAACCATGTTGGTCATCCTTAATGATTGTTTTCCATGCGAGAGCCAGATCCTAGCTAGGTCACCTTGTTCGCCACCAACAGTTTATAGGACTGGATCGCAACTCCAGCCTACACCCTCTGGTTCAAATCCTCTTGTAATATCTAAAGAGTGGCATGCATACCACTATTCACATGCAGGATTATATGTACCTGTTTCATCAACTCTCCATGCATCTTCATCTACTCCGGGAATCCAATACAATCCTTTATATGACAGTATTGAGCCTAGTTTTCGATCTAATTTATTTGTCTCTGGTGGAAGGGAACATGGTTGTGTTACAGGAGCTATAACAGAGTCAGATACTGATCCTTGATTGTAGAATCTTGGTCCGGGCAGGATCCAAACTATTTTTCTCTGTCAACTTGATCGTAAGTATGAAGTTGATGGGAATGAAATAGATACAGATGTTGAAGTAGGTATAGTTGATAATGAAATTCCCCACCTTGAAGGAGAAAAGGATTGGATCCCTTTCTCATCACAATAGTGGTTGAAATTTGCACGTTATATAATGGCACTTGCACAAACCCAGCTAATTGCTTTCATTATATACATTGCTCTCGCCAGCAATCATAGCAGAAGAGCATGGATGATAAAAGTGTTGATGGTGATCATGTCGAAGGCACACCAATCAAAGCTCTGATGCTTAGATCATGTTTCTCGCTACTTTGGATCGAAGGCAAAGATCCCTTGTGATTGTTCTGGACAGAGTATTTCAAATTAGTAGCAAAGAAATGGAGAATCGTCAAGGTCGAAACTCAAGAGCTTTGCTCAAAAGGCACAGGGATGTTACACTTGCATCCAAAATGATACATGATCATATGGTTCCATCCATGTTTAATAGGATCTCTGGAAAGAAGTTATTCTCCACGATCTTCTTGGAATGGATTCCATAATGGTCGGGACGCGATCCCCGACCTGGAGTTTTGATTCGGCGGTGCGATAACCATGCACCAGTGGTTTAATAATGGTGCATGTCCACTTTGCCTCCATCTATATTGAAGATATTACGTGGATTACATCAGTTAACTAACGTTAATAAGCTCAACATCCCTCACAATGTTTTTCTAGATATGCTCAAAGAAATTGTGAGGATTTTGCTTGAAATAATTAAGAAATTTTCTATCAAAAATCGCACAGGCGTAGGTTGCATGGTTGGTGTCGTTAAAAAATTGGCAGTCCAAAGTGTGGTGATAAGTCTACTGCAGGATCTCCATCGAAGATCATGAACATTTTTTGTTCAATCTCTACAGTCGTATATCTAAACAATGTCTCCCTTGATTAGTTGATCTCGTGAGACAAGAGGAATTGGAGGGATTCAGATCCCTGACCGCCAGGCCATCATTGGAGGTGGACTGTGCATTTTTGAATTGGCAGTCTCGAACGTGGTTCTCCTGTCAAAATTTAAGAGAGCAGCCATAACACGAAAATTACACACAAACTAATATTGTATTACTATATCAAATCCCAAGATACAATAGGTATATGTAGCTGGAGTTAGATCCAACCAATTCCA
>JZKD02S0536262.1:0-16573 GCA_000966675.3 Picea glauca
AGGTCTACATTCTAAAAAAAACTTGCCACTTGTTTATTAAACAACTAAACTAATCAAGCAAAATAAATGAAAGGAAAAAATAAACTAAACTACTTCTACTCCTAAACTACTATACAAGGACAACCCGAACTAAGTAAAATCATGTTTCCAATGGAGCCATTAAAAAAAGAAATTAATCTATTATGTACACTTGTTTCTAACAGAAACAAGAAAAGAAATTTATTAATAGGGAATATTGTTAAGAATGAATTCTCCAACCATACTGTTATCCTATCATGAAAATCAATGTAAAATTGTTGAAAGGAATACATGGTTGAAATAATAATCTGCTCACCCTGTAGAGAAGAGTTAGTATCATTTACAACAGGAAAAGCATAATAGTAAGAATTTACATAGTTACAAGCATTGTTTTCATTATTGTTACAAAACACAAAGGACTTATCTACAAGAATTTTCTTTGCACAAATATTAGCTGAAATAATGTGATCAGTATTAGAACTAACATCTACTTGTGTAAAAATCTCAAGATCATGACAAGGAATGGGAACTTGAATGATAATCTATGAATCATAAATAGGCATGGATCTTTCTTATTTAAAATCATTATGATAATTGGAAGATTCAATATGAGAATTAATTGTAGTATGATCAGTAAAAGGACACCTTGCATCTTGAGATATAGATTGATTATGAGAATTGACAACACGAGGACCTGACATAACCATCACCCAGGGGTGAAGTGCCCCAATATTTTCAATCTCTAAATCATCATCATATTTGACTTCAATATCTTCCTTAGTAAAGAATACATAGAAACAAGAAGAATAATCAAATGTGCATTGATAAAAGTTCTCATAGTTGGGGGGGACGGATGGGCTCTATGATTTCTCTCTTCACCGAGGTCCATGAATGCGGTTAACCTTTTTACAGTCACCCTTTGCTACCATTCTGGTAAGGATTGGAACCTTCCCTAGTTTTTCATTGGGTTTTTTCGTGAAGGCTCGGGCGGTTTTCTTGGTCTTTGCATAGTCTACAACTACGGTTTCCATGGTTGCATCTACACTGCGTAATGAATTGCTTTATCGGGTGTGGAACAACAGGATTTAACCATGGAGAAGGCGCCATAACACATGTCCTCTCTGCATATTTCGAGCGAGGAATACTCTGGATTGGAGTTCCTAGCAGATGATTTTTCACCTCTCAATCAGGCTCTGTTTTCTCCCCCTGAGCCTCCTCCTCCCCTTACTGGTAAGAAGCTTGCTACCTTCTCACCTTCCAGGAATGATTCTTTTGCTAGTTGTTTCGGGACTGTCTCGAATTTTTTGGCTTCGGACACCCTTGTCTCTGAAGGAGGCATCCCCTCCTCTCTTAGTCCTCTAGACGATCTAGCACTGGACTAGCTCTCACAGGCGGAAGGGGTTTTTTTTCATTTTTCGTCCACTACCAGCCTAGACCATGAAGGAAGCGGTTTTTCATAAGGGGGCTCAAAGGCTTGCATTGTCACAGGGTTTGTTCAAGGTAGCGAGGCGTTTAGTTGAGCAGTTTCACTAGAGGTTCAAATTTTCTCCAAAGGTTTTATTTCTTCTCTCCTTGATGTCGAATAGCATAGGAGTTTCACTCAGGAAAGAGGGGTTGCTTCTCCATTCTCCCTTCCAGTCAGACCGAAGGACACCTGGGATACTAGAGGATTTCCTAGTGCGCGGAAAAAATAGAAAAGGAAAGGACTAAAGTCCAAAGATAAAGTGGGTAACCTTGTGCTTGGGGAAGAGGTAGGTGTGAACCTGGTTGTGCAGTTGTCAAACCAGACACTAGTCAGGATGGCCAACGACAGGTCCTTTGCTCTCAAAACCATAGTAGAGTGGACCCATTCAATATGGGAAGAACACCTTGGTTATGTCCCATAGGTTATTGAATTAAGTAGAAATTGGTTTGCCTTCAATTTCCTTCAACCAGAGCATGCAAAATGGGATTTGGGAAAAAATTGGAGCGTCAACAATTCTCCCCTCTTCCTAAAGCCCTAGAACCCCCTCTTCGATGCAAGCAGAGAGAAACTAGACAAAATCCCCGTTTGGGTCCTCCTTCCATCTCTTCCACTACAGTTTTGGTCTTTGGATTACTTCAAAGCCATCGGAAATTTCCTGGGTGATTTTATTGAAGCAGATTTATCCTTCAAGGAGACAAAACAAAGAAAAGTCACAAGAATTTTAGTCAATTTAAATGTTAGAGAAGGACTTGGAGAGGAAATCAACTTAAGTTGGGGAAACTTCATACACTCCCAAATCTTGAACTATGAAAGTGACCCCTTTATATGTCATCGGTTCCATCATTATGGGCATCTGGTGATAAAATGACACCTTCCTTTAAGAACTAAAGGATGCACTTTTTACAGAGCCAAAAAAAAGACTGCGACTCAGGTTGATAGTAGTAGGCCCGAAACTGGTTCAGAAAAGGAAACACAGTTTTCAACGGTTCCACTACAGTCCACAAAATCCACAAAGAAAATGGGACAGAAGGATTGTTCTCCTTCTCTTGAAATACAAGTGGAGGAAGGACACGAGATTACAAGCCTTGCTACTCTTGATTCATGAAGCTCAAGGACTCTGGTCTTGGGTAAACCTCTACTTTATTCTCCTCCTATTATTGTTTTAATTAAAAATTTGACATTAGAGGGCAATGAGTGGTTGGAGGCTCTGAAAAACCTTCCTTTAAACAATGTCACTACGTCGTTTCCTGAGAGAAACTCAGACTCTTACAAAGCATCTTCCCTTTCGGATGACCCACCCTCTCCCAAGCGACTTTGTCTTAAAGAAGGAGCCTCTTTGTCTTCCTCCCTCTCAAATGAGACTTCGACTTCCCGCTACTTCCTAAGATCTCAAAAAGATGCCCCGTCCATGGGAGGGTTGGGAAAGGAGGAAATCACTTCCCTGGATAGGGGAGGCCAAGGGAGAAAATCCTTGTTTTCAAAATCTCAATCCAAATCCAAGATAGATCTTCTGGCCAGAAAAAAAAAACAATCAATTGAACAAAAACTTAGAGCATCGAGGCCCTGGGGAAGGGTTTCGGGATGAATATTATGTCCTTCAATTGCAGGGGTTTGGCAGGTGCCCTTAAAAAACCTTCCTTGAAAAGGATGATTTTGACAGAACACTCGGATGTTTTACTCCTTCAAGAAATAATGGGAGTATGTGAAGAGGTAAAGTCCATCCTGGAACTTCTCCTTCCTAGATGGAAGTTTGATATAGTGGATTCTTTGGGCAGGTCTGGGGGTCTGGCCACAGGTTGGAACACACATACCATTCAAGTCACTAACTCCTGGGGTTTGGAGTCTAGACTTGGTATTACGGTTTTGGCTCCGGATATAAAAGAATTTATACATATCCTATATATCTATGGACCCTATCGCAACAGAAAACCTTTTTTGGACTCTCTTCTCACAAAGTCCTTCTTTAAAGAACTATTAATCTTAGGGGGATATTTAAACCTCTCTCTGGGACCTTCAGAAGTGTTGGGGGACATCTCCAGGCCCGACCCTCTGGCATATTTTTTCAGTCAAAAATTTTTGGAATACATATTAACGGACCTTGACCATGTTCTGCTCAAGCCTACCTGGAAAAATAACAGGGTCGGAGTAGAAGGAGTTGCAAAAAGACTGGAACGATTCCTGATAACCGACTCCCTTTTGGACAAACACTTAACTTTAAAGCAGTGGATCGGTTTTGGAGGCTTGTTAGATCACTATCCAATCTTCCTGGAATTCAGACAAGGATCCGAGAAGCCATCCAACCGTTTTAAATTTAACAAAACATGTCTAGAAGATGACTCCTTTCTTGGACTGATAAAGGAACATTGGATACCTTTAAACATGATCATCCTCAGTTGGCAGCCTTCCAGTTCGCTAAAAATATGAAAAGGATCAAAGAAGTGGTAAAACCTTGGGCCTCTCAAAAAATGAAAAATGAGGACAAGGAACTAAAAGAAATCGAACTTGAATAACAAATATTCTTGGAATAAGAGGGGGGCGTTTTTGCCACAACTTAGTAAAAAATCAATCTACTACTTCTGGAGAAAAGGAGGAACAAACTACTCAAGGAGAAGGAAGAATCTTGGAGATTAAAGAGTAGAGCTATCTGGCTGGAGAGTGGATATGAAAACAAAAAGTTCTTCCAATCTTTTTCCAAAGGAAGAAAAAGTATCAATACTATTTGGCAATTGAAGGACTCGGCAGGAAACTTGGAAACAAATTTTGAAGGAATGTCAAACTTGGGGGAAAATTACTTCCAAAACTTTTTCAAAGCATAGACTCAAACTTCTATAGAAGAAGTGATACAAGTGGCAAGAAGTGATACAAGTGGCACAATATTTTCCTATATTTGTTGATGAAGTAGACAATTGACTCCCGATGGAAGAAGTTACAGAAAATTAACTCATGGAAGTGCTTCACAGTTTCAAAAAAGACAAAATCCCAGGCCCAGATGGATGTACTATCGAATTTTTCCTAGGCTATTATGAGGTTTTGGGACCAAATTTGTTGAAGATGATAGAGGATACTAGAATTTCAGGCCGAATTCCTCAAAGCCTTAACTCTACCTTCCTAGAACTTATCCCAAACACTGATAAGCCAGAGACTCTGGATGACTTCTGACCAATATCTCTTTGTAATTATGCCTATAAGATCGTTTCAAAAGTAATTTCTAGAAGGATTAAAAGAATCCTCTCTGAAAATATTTTGGAAGAACAGTTTGGCTTTCTGGAAGGAAGACAAATCCATGAAGCCATAGGTATAGCATAAGAAGGACTTCACAGCATGAAGACAGGGAGTTTAAAAGGAGCAGTGTTAAAGATCGACCTTTCCAAAGCATATGACAAAGTAAGATGGTTGTACATTCATTTATTACTTACTCATCTGGGTTTTGATGTTCCCTTCATAAATTGGGTCATGAACTGCCTCACTTCAGCCTCTTTGGTTGTCCTAATAAATGTCTCAACATCCTCCTTCTTTTCCTCAGAAAGAGGTCTTAGACAAGGGTGCCCCTTATCACCACTTATCTTCCTCTTAGTAGCGGAAGGACTCAGCAGAGAAATATCGCAAGAAAAGAGTGCAGGCACATTCTATGGAATTAAAATTTCACATGTCTTGTACCTCACTCAACTACTCTTTGTGGATGATGTTTAATTCTTCAGTGGAGGATCCAGAAGGGAGGTTGAGGTATTAAGGAATGTTCTATCTCTTTTCTCAAAAGAAACAGGGATGCAAATCAATGACAGGAAATCATCGCTCTCTACACATATTTTATATGAAGAAGAAGAGAAATCCCTAAGACTTCATTTCCCTTTTTAAAATAAGACTTTAGATGATGGACTAAAGTACTTGGGTTTTCTAGTAAAGCCCAATGATTACAGGAAAGAGGATTGGAAGTGGATTTTGAAGAAAATGGACAAAATACTAAATACTTGGAGTCATCGGTGGCTTTCACGCGCAGGGAGACTAGTACAGGTGAAATCAGTTTTGGAAGTCATCCTGGTTTATTGGATGTCCCTCTCTTGGATCCCTAAAGGAATTTTGGAAGCAGCAAGAAAACTCACCTCAAAATTCCTATGGAGTGGTAAAAAGGAAGCTCAAGTAATTCCTTGGGTCTGCTGGGATAAAATTGTCGTTCCAAAGGCAATGGGACACTGGGGCCTGAAAAATATATTCCACTTTTACAAAGCACTGGCGACCAAGGGGGGATGGCGTATTATAAACACTACCATCATTTGGACAAAGGTTGTTATTCAAAAATATATTGAACCAGTTCCCTTGGAGTTTTGGATCAGAAGTCAACATAAATCCAATAAGGGGGCCTCGGTGATCTGGAAAGAAATTTTAAACACTTTCCCAATAATTGAAAATGGTTTAGCTTGGAAACTTGGTAACAAACACCGATTCAGAATATGGAAAGACCCTTGGCCAAGGAGTGAAGGTAAACATATACTTTTAGAGCAGTTAATACAACATCTGCATACTTTGGGTTATGCTCATTTAAATAACCTGGCAGACCCTAGTCGCTCCACCCTTTGGTCACAGGGATGGACAAATGCAAACAGGTTGGGTTTAAGTGAAGAAGAAACACCAGAACTGGAAAGATACATTTTTTATTTAAAGTCCTCTCATATAAGACTCAGGTATTGTGAAGACGAATTGATTTGGGATCCAACTCCCTCAGGGATTTATTCTCCAAAACTGGGTTATCTAAAATATAACTCAGATTTAGGCCTTAGAGAGCATGTTTGGTGGTGGAGAAAACTGTGGAAGATCAAAAGTCTTGCAAAAACAATATTTTTTATGTGGAATGTCCTGCTCAATAAAGTTCTGACTTGGGATAACCTTCAGAAGAGAAATTTATTTGGCCCTGGCTAGTGCCCTCTTTGCAAATCTGAAGGAGAGAATACTTTACACCTCTTTCTAAAGTGTAGTTTTATTACCAAATTTTGNTGTTATCCTATCATGAAAATCAATGTAAAATTGTTGAAAGGAATACATGGTTGAAATAATAATCTGCTCACCCTGTAGAGAAGAGTTAGTATCATTTACAACAGGAAAAGCATAATAGTAAGAATTTACATAGTTACAAGCATTGTTTTCATTATTGTTACAAAACACAAAGGACTTATCTACAAGAATTTTCTTTGCACAAATATTAGCTGAAATAATGTGATCAGTATTAGAACTAACATCTACTTGTGTAAAAATCTCAAGATCATGACAAGGAATGGGAACTTGAATGATAATCTATGAATCATAAATAGGCATGGATCTTTCTTATTTAAAATCATTATGATAATTGGAAGATTCAATATGAGAATTAATTGTAGTATGATCAGTAAAAGGACACCTTGCATCTTGAGATATAGATTGATTATGAGAATTGACAACACGAGGACCTGACATAACCATCACCCAGGGGTGAAGTGCCCCAATATTTTCAATCTCTAAATCATCATCATATTTGACTTCAATATCTTCCTTAGTAAAGAATACATAGAAACAAGAAGAATAATCAAATGTGCATTGATAAAAGTTCTCATAGTTGGGGGGGACGGATGGGCTCTATGATTTCTCTCTTCACCGAGGTCCATGAATGCGGTTAACCTTTTTACAGTCACCCTTTGCTACCATTCTGGTAAGGATTGGAACCTTCCCTAGTTTTTCATTGGGTTTTTTCGTGAAGGCTCGGGCGGTTTTCTTGGTCTTTGCATAGTCTACAACTACGGTTTCCATGGTTGCATCTACACTGCGTAATGAATTGCTTTATCGGGTGTGGAACAACAGGATTTAACCATGGAGAAGGCGCCATAACACATGTCCTCTCTGCATATTTCGAGCGAGGAATACTCTGGATTGGAGTTCCTAGCAGATGATTTTTCACCTCTCAATCAGGCTCTGTTTTCTCCCCCTGAGCCTCCTCCTCCCCTTACTGGTAAGAAGCTTGCTACCTTCTCACCTTCCAGGAATGATTCTTTTGCTAGTTGTTTCGGGACTGTCTCGAATTTTTTGGCTTCGGACACCCTTGTCTCTGAAGGAGGCATCCCCTCCTCTCTTAGTCCTCTAGACGATCTAGCACTGGACTAGCTCTCACAGGCGGAAGGGGTTTTTTTTCATTTTTCGTCCACTACCAGCCTAGACCATGAAGGAAGCGGTTTTTCATAAGGGGGCTCAAAGGCTTGCATTGTCACAGGGTTTGTTCAAGGTAGCGAGGCGTTTAGTTGAGCAGTTTCACTAGAGGTTCAAATTTTCTCCAAAGGTTTTATTTCTTCTCTCCTTGATGTCGAATAGCATAGGAGTTTCACTCAGGAAAGAGGGGTTGCTTCTCCATTCTCCCTTCCAGTCAGACCGAAGGACACCTGGGATACTAGAGGATTTCCTAGTGCGCGGAAAAAATAGAAAAGGAAAGGACTAAAGTCCAAAGATAAAGTGGGTAACCTTGTGCTTGGGGAAGAGGTAGGTGTGAACCTGGTTGTGCAGTTGTCAAACCAGACACTAGTCAGGATGGCCAACGACAGGTCCTTTGCTCTCAAAACCATAGTAGAGTGGACCCATTCAATATGGGAAGAACACCTTGGTTATGTCCCATAGGTTATTGAATTAAGTAGAAATTGGTTTGCCTTCAATTTCCTTCAACCAGAGCATGCAAAATGGGATTTGGGAAAAAATTGGAGCGTCAACAATTCTCCCCTCTTCCTAAAGCCCTAGAACCCCCTCTTCGATGCAAGCAGAGAGAAACTAGACAAAATCCCCGTTTGGGTCCTCCTTCCATCTCTTCCACTACAGTTTTGGTCTTTGGATTACTTCAAAGCCATCGGAAATTTCCTGGGTGATTTTATTGAAGCAGATTTATCCTTCAAGGAGACAAAACAAAGAAAAGTCACAAGAATTTTAGTCAATTTAAATGTTAGAGAAGGACTTGGAGAGGAAATCAACTTAAGTTGGGGAAACTTCATACACTCCCAAATCTTGAACTATGAAAGTGACCCCTTTATATGTCATCGGTTCCATCATTATGGGCATCTGGTGATAAAATGACACCTTCCTTTAAGAACTAAAGGATGCACTTTTTACAGAGCCAAAAAAAAGACTGCGACTCAGGTTGATAGTAGTAGGCCCGAAACTGGTTCAGAAAAGGAAACACAGTTTTCAACGGTTCCACTACAGTCCACAAAATCCACAAAGAAAATGGGACAGAAGGATTGTTCTCCTTCTCTTGAAATACAAGTGGAGGAAGGACACGAGATTACAAGCCTTGCTACTCTTGATTCATGAAGCTCAAGGACTCTGGTCTTGGGTAAACCTCTACTTTATTCTCCTCCTATTATTGTTTTAATTAAAAATTTGACATTAGAGGGCAATGAGTGGTTGGAGGCTCTGAAAAACCTTCCTTTAAACAATGTCACTACGTCGTTTCCTGAGAGAAACTCAGACTCTTACAAAGCATCTTCCCTTTCGGATGACCCACCCTCTCCCAAGCGACTTTGTCTTAAAGAAGGAGCCTCTTTGTCTTCCTCCCTCTCAAATGAGACTTCGACTTCCCGCTACTTCCTAAGATCTCAAAAAGATGCCCCGTCCATGGGAGGGTTGGGAAAGGAGGAAATCACTTCCCTGGATAGGGGAGGCCAAGGGAGAAAATCCTTGTTTTCAAAATCTCAATCCAAATCCAAGATAGATCTTCTGGCTAGAAAAAAAAAACAATCAATTGAACGAAAACTTAGAGCATCGAGGCCCTGGGGAAGGGTTTCGGGATGAATATTATGTCCTTCAATTGCAGGGGTTTGGCAGGTGCCCTTAAAAAACCTGCCTTGAAAAGGATGATTTTGACAGAACACCCGGATGTTTTACTCCTTCAAGAAATAATGGGAGTATGTGAAGAGGTAAAGTCCATCCTGGAACTTCTCCTTCCTAGATGGAAGTTTGATATAGTGGATTCTTTGGGTAGGTCTGGGGGTCTGGCCATAGGTTGGAACACACATACCATTCAAGTCACTAACTCCCGGGGTTTGGAGTCTAGACTTGGTATTACGGTTTTGGCTCCGGATATAAAAGAATTTATACATATCCTATATATCTATGGACCCTATCGCAACAAAAAACCTTTTTTGGACTCTCTTCTCACAAAGTCCTTCTTTAAAGAACTATTAATCTTAGGGGGGTATTTAAACCTCTCTCTGGGACCTTCAGAAGTGTTGGGGGACATCTTCAGGCCTGACCCTCTGGCATATTTTTTCAGTCAAAAATTTTTGGAATACATATTAATGGACCTTGACCATGTTCTGCTCAAGCCTACTTGGAAAAATAACAGGGTCGGAGTAGAAGGAGTTGCAAAAAGATTGGAACGATTCCTGATAACCGACTCCCTTTTGGACAAACACTTAACTTTAAAGCAGTGGATCGGTTTTGGAGGCTTGTCAGATCACTATCCAATCTTCCTGGAATTCAGACAAGGATCCGAGAAGCCATCCAACCGTTTTAAATTTAAAAAAACATGGCTAGAAGATGACTCCTTTCTTGGACTGATAAAGGAACATTGGATACCTTTAAACAGGATCATCCTCAGTTGGCAACCTTCCAGTTCGCTAAAAATATGAAAATGATCAAAGAAGTGGTAAAACCTTGGGCCTCTCAAAAAAGGAAAAATGAGGACAAGGAACTAAAAGAAATCAAACTTGAATAACAAATATTCTTGGAAGAAGAGGGGGGCGTTTTTGCCACAACTTAGTCAAAAATCAATCTACTACTTTTGGAGAAAAGGAGGAACAAACTACTCAAGGAGAAGGAAGAATCTTGGAGATTAAAGAGTAGAGCTATCTGGCTGGAGAGTGGAGATGAAAACAAAAAGTTCTTCCAATCTTTTTCCAAAGGAAGAAAAAGTATCAATACTATTTGGCAATTGAAGGACTCGGCAGGAAACTTGGAAACAAATTTTGAAGGAATGTCAAACTTGGGGGAAAATTACTTCCAAAACTTTTTCAAAGCATAGACTCAAACTTCTATAGAAGAAGTGATACAAGTGGCAAGAAGTGATACAAGTGGCACAATATTTTCCTATATTTGTTGATGAAGTAGACAATTGACTCCCGATGGAAGAAGTTACAGAAAATTAACTCATGGAAGTGCTTCACAGTTTCAAAAAAGACAAAATCCCAGGCCCAGATGGATGTACTATCGAATTTTTCCTAGGCTATTATGAGGTTTTGGGACCAAATTTGTTGAAGATGATAGAGGATACTAGAATTTCAGGCCGAATTCCTCAAAGCCTTAACTCTACCTTCCTAGAACTTATCCCAAACACTGATAAGCCAGAGACTCTGGATGACTTCTGACCAATATCTCTTTGTAATTATGCCTATAAGATCGTTTCAAAAGTAATTTCTAGAAGGATTAAAAGAATCCTCTCTGAAAATATTTTGGAAGAACAGTTTGGCTTTCTGGAAGGAAGACAAATCCATGAAGCCATAGGTATAGCATAAGAAGGACTTCACAGCATGAAGACAGGGAGTTTAAAAGGAGCAGTGTTAAAGATCGACCTTTCCAAAGCATATGACAAAGTAAGATGGTTGTACATTCATTTATTACTTACTCATCTGGGTTTTGATGTTCCCTTCATAAATTGGGTCATGAACTGCCTCACTTCAGCCTCTTTGGTTGTCCTAATAAATGTCTCAACATCCTCCTTCTTTTCCTCAGAAAGAGGTCTTAGACAAGGGTGCCCCTTATCACCACTTATCTTCCTCTTAGTAGCGGAAGGACTCAGCAGAGAAATATCGCAAGAAAAGAGTGCAGGCACATTCTATGGAATTAAAATTTCACATGTCTTGTACCTCACTCAACTACTCTTTGTGGATGATGTTTAATTCTTCAGTGGAGGATCCAGAAGGGAGGTTGAGGTATTAAGGAATGTTCTATCTCTTTTCTCAAAAGAAACAGGGATGCAAATCAATGACAGGAAATCATCGCTCTCTACACATATTTTATATGAAGAAGAAGAGAAATCCCTAAGACTTCATTTCCCTTTTTAAAATAAGACTTTAGATGATGGACTAAAGTACTTGGGTTTTCTAGTAAAGCCCAATGATTACAGGAAAGAGGATTGGAAGTGGATTTTGAAGAAAATGGACAAAATACTAAATACTTGGAGTCATCGGTGGCTTTCACGCGCAGGGAGACTAGTACAGGTGAAATCAGTTTTGGAAGTCATCCTGGTTTATTGGATGTCCCTCTCTTGGATCCCTAAAGGAATTTTGGAAGCAGCAAGAAAACTCACCTCAAAATTCCTATGGAGTGGTAAAAAGGAAGCTCAAGTAATTCCTTGGGTCTGCTGGGATAAAATTGTCGTTCCAAAGGCAATGGGACACTGGGGCCTGAAAAATATATTCCACTTTTACAAAGCACTGGCGACCAAGGGGGGATGGCGTATTATAAACACTACCATCATTTGGACAAAGGTTGTTATTCAAAAATATATTGAACCAGTTCCCTTGGAGTTTTGGATCAGAAGTCAACATAAATCCAATAAGGGGGCCTCGGTGATCTGGAAAGAAATTTTAAACACTTTCCCAATAATTGAAAATGGTTTAGCTTGGAAACTTGGTAACAAACACCGATTCAGAATATGGAAAGACCCTTGGCCAAGGAGTGAAGGTAAACATATACTTTTAGAGCAGTTAATACAACATCTGCATACTTTGGGTTATGCTCATTTAAATAACCTGGCAGACCCTAGTCGCTCCACCCTTTGGTCACAGGGATGGACAAATGCAAACAGGTTGGGTTTAAGTGAAGAAGAAACACCAGAACTGGAAAGATACATTTTTTATTTAAAGTCCTCTCATATAAGACTCAGGTATTGTGAAGACGAATTGATTTGGGATCCAACTCCCTCAGGGATTTATTCTCCAAAACTGGGTTATCTAAAATATAACTCAGATTTAGGCCTTAGAGAGCATGTTTGGTGGTGGAGAAAACTGTGGAAGATCAAAAGTCTTGCAAAAACAATATTTTTTATGTGGAATGT
The DNA here is from genome assembly GCA_000966675.3 of Picea glauca. Taxonomy (NCBI): domain Eukaryota; kingdom Viridiplantae; phylum Streptophyta; class Pinopsida; order Pinales; family Pinaceae; genus Picea; species Picea glauca. Next base: position 12,543 of record JZKD02S0536262.1, read on the forward strand.
CCTGCTCAATAAAGTTCTGACTTGGGATAACCTTCAGAAGAGAAATTTATTTGGCCCTGGCTAGTGCCCTCTTTGCAAATCTGAAGGAGAGAATACTTTACACCTCTTTCTAAAGTGTAGTTTTATTACCAAATTTTGGACTAAAGTCTCCAAACTAATAGATTTGCAATGTGTTTGGGAAGGTCGGGATTTGGAACACTCTTGGGTATCTTGGTGGAAAACAAGAGCTTTCAAACGAATAAGAGAACTTCCTTTATTGGTCATCTGGGGTGTTTGGCTCGCTCGTAATTGTTTCATCTTCAAGGGAGTCCCTTCGTCTCCAAAAATCACAACAGCCAAAAGTGTATCTCTATTGTCCTCCTTTCCCTCACAGAACCCTAGACTCACTTCTAGATAGCCACAAAAGATAGGGATCAACAATTCTTCCCCCTGGGGATTTTTCGATGGAGCTTCTCAACAAAACAATTGTGGAGGAGGAGGACTCCTCTTTCTTTAAACTTCACACTACTTTACTATGACCTTTGGTATTGGGCCAGGGACAAACAACTTTGTAGAAATTTTGAGCCTTAAACTACTCATTGCCTTCGCCATTGAAAAGGGTTGTCACTCTTTAAAAGTTTATGGGGACTCCTTAAATGTCATAAACTAGATAAAAGGCACCCAAAGATGCTTAAACACAAGACATTTTGCCTTAGTGGAAGACATTGATAGTTTATAGACCTCTTTTGACACTTTTGTTTGTCAACATGTCTATAGGGGAAATAATAAAGAAGTGGACCAACGGTCGAAAGAGGGGATTAATTTGGCTATGGGCCAATGGAAAGTAATCGAATATCAAAATGATCAAGCATATGAATGTATGCATCAACCCTTTTTGGATTAAACAACATACAACATCAAAAGTTTTTTTGCATCCTTTTTGCAATGATATTTGCAAAAAAAATTCTTTAATGAGGACCGGACGAAGTACATACAACAGCACCTGTGTACATAAAATCTAAAGAAACGGGAGTTTTTTGTGGAAGTTACAAAATGAAGAAGCATTTTCGAAATGCAAAAGATAGCAATCAACTATAGACTCTAATGTAACAGAATACACCAAGAGGTGTATATACAAAATGTAATTTTGTTCACAATGATGAAATAAAATTACGCTTTTTTTCCTTGCAAAAAAAAAAAAGATCTCATAGTTGTTGAAAGAATAATCATTTAATAATTGATTACTCTGATTAAAAATGACAGGTAGTTCGTCATTTATTAAATTTATGATAGCTCCCATGTTTTCTAGAAAAGCATTTGAGTGCAGAGAGACTTTTAAATGATCGTCAAATGAATTATGATTAGCAAAAAGATCAGGGTATGGTGAATAATGACTATTCAAACAGATGAGATGAAATGTCTCCCTATATTTAGAATCATAAATCGTTTCTTGAGTTCTCGATTCTATTTCTTCATCACTATTTTTAGCACATAGATCAGATTCCTTATTATTTGAAATAATTTCAGGAATGTCGTATGTTATATGGAATATAAATTCCTAAAAAATAATATCTTAAACATATGGTTGAGGGTTATTGATGGCATCATAAAACTGAGAAATAGTTGTTGTAGGAAGCATGTAATTAATTGAATCATTATTGCTGATATTTGCAATTCGAATTCATGATTGTCGATTTTCTACATTAGCATAATTATCATAATTTAGAACAACTTCAAGATCAGTATTAATTTTATCGTATGTATTCATGTTTTCCTAAGATTGTTCATTCATGATTTCCATATTTTCAGTTTGAACATAATCAACAACAGGTTCATCAACAATAGTGAATATATTAAGGAAAATAGTATATTCTTGCTCATTGTGATTAATACAAGGAAGAAAAAGAATGTTTAAACCATCCTATTAATTCAAACTAAGAAGGTAAATCTTCAGATTGGAATTATAAACAAATTAATTTAAATTCGGTACGGAAATCTTCAAAAGATTCACCTTGGAATCTACGAAGAGTTTCAAGTTCATAACATACCTTGTCATAATCATATTCTTGAAAAGCATGAAGGAATATTCCAGCAAATTCATCCCAGCTATCTACAGAGGCAACTGGCAATGATAGACACCAATCTTTGGCCTGGCTTGTAAGTGTAAGAGTAAAAATCCAACACATGATACTTTCATCAATATCATAATTTTTGCAATTTAAAATAAATTGAAAAATGTGATCAAATGCAGAAAAATTAGACTCACCATTAAACTTTATTTTTTATAAGTATCTAACTACCTTCGTTGGAGTACTTGAAGATGCTTGACCAAAGATACAACTCCAAATAGGAAGTTTAGAAGAATCCATTGAATAAAAATGGAATAATTAAAACCAACAGCTCAAAAATGATGAACTTGTCATGCCCACTCTTTGGTGGCCCTCCTTCTAGTGTCAAAAATGTTGATGTCCATAATTGACCTTGTTCAACATTAAGGGAAATCACTCAATTAGGGTCCCAATTAGACCCTTATCCATTTTGGATGGTGATTCTAATTGGGTTTGTGGTCCAATTACTCTTATTTACAACTAACTTAATCTAAAAAGCTAATCTAATAAAATTAATTAAACCTAAACTAAATGAGTAAGTTGAAATGAGGGCTCAACCAAGCCACCCAAATGGTTTCTCCTACGAAAGGAGACTTTTACAAATGTTTCCTAAATGCAATCTAATTTAAGATGCATACAACAAAAGTAAATTATAATCTATCTTAATCAGGGAGTTATAAAGATCTCTTCCTGGTCAAGAGAAAGATAATGAAATATGAACCAACATTGAACTTAGAATAAAATGGAGTTAGCAAATCAAAGAAATAGTTCTAGGATCTGCCACTCGTTTAAACAAATATGTACAAACAATTATCTAATAAACAATTATCAGATCTTTGTTGTACACATATCTAAATTCAAATGGAAATTCATTTAAGCTAATAGATCATGTCAAGATACAGGAACAGTCCAAATATAATGACAAGAATAATACCAAAATGAATACAACACTAAGTTGATAGATAGTTATGCAACTCAATGTAATAACACATGCTCAAATACATTATTCAACCCTAAATCCATCTCTGTCCAATCCTACAAGATAGCTTAGCGGTGATTTTAAAACAAGCATAAATTATTTTAGTTTAACAACAGTGTTGGAAAAGATAATTCGTAATCATTAAGACATAAAATAAACAAGGACTGAATAGTCCCTTTATTAAATCCCCAAAACTGGCAACAGTGATCCGAATGGTTACAAGAATAAAGAGTCATCTTTTGTTGATTCAACATATAGTTAACATTCTATAAGATAAATTCCCCTTACAACAGTGCAAAGAGTACTTACTCTTCCAGAAAAAAAATTCCCCCCTGTGTTATAACCCTAATTTGCACCAGACATGCATACTTGGCATCAAGCCACCTCATTTTCCATTTTTTCCAAGCCACTACTGAACAACTCTTCTTAAAAACACCCTTTTTCAAGGCACACGCACTCTTCTCCACTACTGCACGTGTGTATACGCTAGTTGACCCACTACAGCCCGCGTATACTTACAAAATCATGAGAAATTGAAAGTTGTAGACGGAACTCACAGTTTTGGGTAAGTTACCTAGACCGTTTGACCGCCTATAGCCGGTCACTCGACCAAATACCTAGCCCTTTCTAGCCTATAAAAGAAGGGGTAGGGGTCCCATTAGAAGGAGGAAAATAATTATAAAGAAACTCTGCCCGATTTTTCATTCCCTTTGCCCCAACCTTTTTCAACCATTGTATGAAGAGAAGCATATACAAAAGAAGTTGGAGCACAGTTGAAGAGGAACCCAGGACCAGATTCAAGGAGCAGTGGCCAATCTCACTATTGTAAGTTACTCCTGTGAGATTAATGAAAGAAGTACTTTTCTCGTCCCGCCATATGAGGTTTTTAATGTTTAATATTGATTATATTTTGATAGAATCTCTAACCCATTAGTTCATAGATCATATGCATGTTTGGAGTTCTT
>JZKD02S0536273.1:0-16573 GCA_000966675.3 Picea glauca
TTAAATAAATAAATTAATCAAAAGTTATAAACAATTGATTAATAAATAAATATTTAATTAATATTATTAATGCTAATCATTATTTAATTAAAACCATATTAGGACAATTAATTATAATTAATAATCCCTATACATCTATTTAAGCAGGGTTGTTATAGTTTGAACTTGAGGACTCCGATACCATAATGTAACATCCCCCATCCCAATCGAGGGACATTACAATGCGAAATACTCATAAAAATGAAATTTTCAGCTAACTAATTTTGTTCTTTTACAACTAACTGATTTCCTTTAGCTTTCAACTACATCTAAAAAACAGTCTTAGATACTGTTCGCTACCATTACATTGATGCATCTACAACATACTAAAATAGACATGAATGCAACTAATAATCTACATTACAACAACATATAAAATCTGTTCTCATACTCAGAGTTCATACACAACAATTAAAATTCATAATACACAGAAACAATATAAAACACTTATATTTTAACAGTAGTTTTGCAACTCGTTGCTTGGGACAGACGTTCTACCCAACCCTGGACTGACTGTTCCAAATATCAATAGCTAGTCACCCCCGAGCTGAGGCTGGTAATCCACAAAAGAGGGTGGTCTCTCATTGTCCACTAATAGCTCAAACTTTCCACAACCCACTGGTATTCTCCTACAACTATCCCAATTTTTGACCATCTCTCTTCCACTTGACCTATTCAACCCAAGGAATGTACCCCTTCATTTATCTCAGTCCCTTGGGTGTCCCATTTATTTATGAGGGTCTCTCTGGCGTAGGTGGCTAGAAATATCTCAGCTCGAAACTCAAGGGAACTTGCTTCCAGGAAAACTACCAGCAAACAATTGTCGTTTTAATGCAACTCACTCAAGAGTCCACTCCTCAGGCTTGACAACCTGACTCTTCAATATTCAACTCCAATTCGCTCCAACATGCTCTAGAATTCTTCCTCCATGGCTATTCCATCTCCAAGCTCTCTTTCTTTCTCTCTACTTGCTCCTCATGCACAAAAACTTGAATCTCCAGATTAATGTCCCAACCCATACAAATTTCCTCTCCTTTGGCTTGCTTGCTTGAATCACACACTTCCCCAAGATGATTGTACTCATCCCCCATGTTCCAAATAACTTTGGGATGTGACCACTCACACCCACCCTCTTACATGTATTCAATGATTCGCTTTGGGAACACTCAATCAGAACTCATAAGGTTATTATATCAATAACAATTTAGGAAAATGGGTCGAATTAATATACATGGGTAATTCCCCTTGGACCCCTCTTGGCCATTATCATAGACACTCCCCCCCTCTTGTGGATTAATTCAACCTCCATCTATTTCCATATCTCCTTGGTATCTAGCATCACATTTTATTATTAAAACATAGAAATACAATTCACAAATTACATCGCTTTGGTTGTAGCCACACATTACATTTACATAAGCATTAATTAAACTAGGGATTATTGTGGGGATGTTACAACAATCATCACAAATGTCTCTTCCGTTGAAACTACCCATATTACTTATATCAATGGTATATTAATATCTACAACCTTTGATCTTGACACTTTTCAACCAGTTCAGGAAACTATCTTGCTACTAAATACTTATACCTTCAGGGACACACCAAAGACAATTATCAAAAGAAGAACCAAGAAGAGAAAAACATGGTAGCTCGAGGAGGATTCAGAAGAATTAGTTCAATTATGGAATGAAACATATTTGAACAAGGAAGAATTTTTAGAAGAATTTTTTGATGTCTTAGGTGCATTTGTTGATGCAAATAAATGGTCTGTCAGTAAGCTTACTTCTTAATTGAGGAAATAAAAGAAGCAGGTGGCATAATTGCAGGAACAATTGAGTTCCTAAGAGACTATCCTGTCTAAAGAACATCATACCCAAATTGACCATTTGACTAAAGATAATAAGGTATCTATTGATACATTGATCAACTTAGAGTTGAAGCAAGTGATATAAAAACAAAACATGCTAAGCAATTGGTTGTTCTTTAAGAAGATAATAGAAGAAAGAAATGAGAAAAAACCATGAAGAGCAAATTAATGTTTTAGTGGCCCAAATAAATGAATTAAAAGTTAAACAAAAGAATTCATAGATTTTAAGACAAAATCCATTGATACAAGCAACAAATTAGCCTCTCTTCAAGAGTTATTTTATGCTAAGATGAATAAAATCAAAGGGCAACATGACTTGTTGCCAAAATTCACTTAAGAGTCTAAAATACAATCCAAGAAACATAACACTACTCAAATGTATTTTGAGAAAATAAAAGGGTGGGAAGAAAAAGCGATTAATTTGCCTAAATATTGTTCCAAAATGACCGAAGAGGAGAAAATCCAAGTGTAGGCCTCACTTGAATCTTGGTTCACTAATTGTGGCTTTTCACAAGATTTGATCAAGGAAACTAGTAAGAACTATTTAGATCTCCAAGATATGGCTCTAGATATTATTGAAGATCATGAGATGCCCCATGCTCAATTTCTTGGCCAGGAATTGCCTCTATCAAATTGTCTTGCAGATGTTAACCAACAAAGAAGTTCACATGTAGATGGAATTACATAAATTAATTTATGGAATATGGAAGAAGTCAAAGAGTTCATCTCCAAACCAATAGAATACTTAAATTCTATTGATATTTTTCTCTCGAAATTCAAGTTAGAGCAGAATGAGATTGACAAGAAACTCTACCGATGCAAGTTGAATGAGGATACTCCGCATCCACCTCTAATTTCACCAATGATGGAAAAGTTCACTTTATGGAAATCCTTCATCATAGAATGAGAGAGTAAAGTAAATAGATATTCTACAACCAACAAAGGCGATATCTCTTTTTGATATCAATGGTTAAATCAAGTTGACACTCGTAAAAATTAGTCGAAGGAAAAGAGGAAACTGTCCTCAATTTTACAATCTCGATGATATTTAATGTAATTTGGTATAAGGATAAAGGGTTGGAAACTGGAGGCTCAAATTTATTATTTTTATCAGTTTGAATTAAATTTTGAAGACCCAGTCTTTTGGTAAATTCATTTTTGAGTAATGTGAATTTTGTAATGACTGTATTTTTGTTAATTTTTTCAAATTCATATTCTCTAGTTTTATGTGAATTATTTGCATAAATTTTTTGATTAAGACAATAAATGCATAATTGTCATTAAGATTATTCTTTCGATTGATGATAATTGATGTATTTAAGCTTACAATTGATAAGTTTTATGAATTTCTTCTAAACAACTTATCACTTATCATTCTCCTCTTTTATTTGATAATTTTGTTCAGATCTTAGACTGATAATCAACATAAAATACATTCCTATATGATTAGGTAATGATTCCTTTATATTGGGGATGAATAAATGTTATTTTGGAACTGACCTATGAGATTGTTGTTTATCATTTTCAATTTTCCAGATATATGAATTTTTGTTTGATTTGGTGTAGATATAATTGTTGTGATCTATTATTAGTTTCAACAATTAGTGTTCTTAATAATTCCTAGAGACATGAATTTCTTCTGTTCTTAGGAATTAATCATTCTTATCTATATCCTTTGGTTATTAAAAACATTGCTCTCAATTGAGATAGGATAGACAAGTTTTCATTTCTGTAAGGTAGATTAAGATACATCATTATACATCTAAAAACGATCAAGTCTCCTATCAAGGAACAACTTTCTGAAGTGGCAAACTGATCCCACATATAGTGATCCATATTATTTTCGACACAAAATGAGAGCGGAGATATAATAAAGCAATGTACAGAGATATCTTGGATATCCAATAATATAACAAAAATGTATTAGAGATGCAACCATAAAAATAAAGATACCGTAATACACAATTTTTTATTAATGAGCAAAAATGTACAAAGACAGTAAAAATACAGAGTGAAAGACTCGCTAGAATGGTGGCAACTTATCTCTGAGAAGAGATGTGTTCGCTACTCGCATTCACAAGAAGATGATTTTACCATGAGGCTCCAAAGGATTTTTTTATCATAAAGAAAATCCAAAACCCTAACCCCGGAAGATGAAAAGCCAACCGTTTTGTGGACCCTGTTTTGGGTAGTTTGGTGTATCAACTTCCCGGGGGTGTAACTTTGGCATATGATCTCTATTTGGGGCACACAATAGCTCATTGGAAAGGTATGGTCGAGGAGATTCATTTAGGGGGATCAATCAGAGTTTTTGGCTATTATTGAGAAGATAGATCCCAAAAAACTTCATTTAGGCCCTCAAAATGGCCTTGGAAGTTAAAAACTGCTAAAAATAGTAAATTACCAAAATTGCCAGAAAACTGTTTTGATCCAGTTGGAAAAGGTGGGTGGCCACTGATATCCACCTGGATCAATCCTCCCTCCTTAGGAAGCAATGGTATCCATTGCGTTGAGTTCCCGGGGGAGAGGGAAAAGCGTTTGCTGAATCTGCATCTTGATGAGCTGCTTTCCTTGTTGGAGAAGTTGTGTTGCTTAGCTTGTTGGAGGTTGTCACAAACCTGTGGCTAGAAGGGTTGGACCATTTTAACCAGTTTGGCTACATGAGATGCCTGTGTGCAGAAGGAATCTTTACACTTTGCTGCAATCTTGTCGACCTGCTTCTTTTGGATAGAAGGTGGTTGGGCCTAGGCTGTAGTGGTTGCAATATCCTTCTATTCACCTTTTGAACAGATTGTGAAGAAGCTGAATTTTGTGGTATGAGATACTACCTTGCGACAGTGTTTAGGTGGAATAGTAGTCATAACTACCTCTGGTATTCTATAGAGATGACCCCCCAGAGAAACAATGACATTGCAGGGTCAAGACTCATAAACAACACGACACTTCCAAATATATGGTTGGCCCAAGAAAAAATCACAGACATCCAGTGGGGAAACATCAGATAATACCTCATCCTTGAAGGGATGGATGTCGTATGAAAATCGATATTGCTGGCTGACACGAAGATCTCGTCCCTGGCGAAGCTACCAGATGTTGTATGGCTACGGGTGTGCTGTTGTCAACAATCTCAACTGTTTGACGACCTCTGCTGATATGAGGTTCTTCTGGCTTCCTATATCAACAATAAAATGCAGTGGGGTCCCCTTCACCCACATCTGTGAATGAAAAAGGCGATTCCCCTCTTCAGGATCTGTTGGTTCTTATGGTTGAATTGTTGCGATCGCGACAATAGTAGTGGGGTATGTGTCTATGATCTGTCTTTTACTAGTATTTTTAGAATCAGATTCCGAATCAGGGCTCGACTCCTTGTCTTTAATCTCGACCACCAATGACTATTTTGAGCGACATTCATCGGTGTTGTGCCAGGGGATTTTGTGGAAATTACACCATTTTCCGGTGTCCTTCTTTGTCTTCCCGTGACCTTTCTTTTCCTATGGCTTGGACTAGTTTTCATGAGACTGTTTGTTAGGGACATGTTTATCATACTTTGGTTGTTGCAGATTTGCAGACCCAAATTCCCGTTTGTTCTCGTGCTTAAATTTCTGCTCGATTTTAACTGCATATCGATAAGAAACACCGAGTGATGAGATGTCCAGAAAATCCCTTTCAGTTTGGATGTATCTATGTAGAGCCCCACGATATTTCAGAACTAAATATCATTCGGAGTCTTTAATACTCAACTTGGTGCGCAAGGTATGGAAGGTATTGGTGAACTCCATAAATTCTTGGCCCCTCTCTTGTCGCAGTGTGGTCCATCTCATGTACTGTTCCTCATAGTTTCCAACAGGGTAATATTGTTCCTTTACCGCATCCACAAAAAAATCCCAAGTGGGATCGACCCCATATATTCCAGAATCCTTTGTGGAACTTTGATCCCAGTAATTTTCCCACCAATGTTTGACACGGGGGAGATCCTTAAGGAGTGCGAAGGTGATATTTTCCCCGTCGGAGAAATTATGAACAAAGAAATAACCTTCTAGCAGATTTAACGATTTTTCTAGGGCATCTGCATCTATCTGTCCTTCAAATATGGGAATATCAAAATTAACTTGTACCTTGAAAGGCGAGGTGCCTCCAAATTTTCCGCTTGAAGAATATGTGCCTACTGCTATCAGCAGGCGTTGAAGGATGTGGGAAAAATTCTCCATCATTTCGTCCCTCTGTCGCGTGAGAGCTTGCTCAAGCAATAGATTGATAGAATCATCTGCTCCATCATTTTTATTTTCTTCTGACATTGAGGGTTTCTTGGGTGTGCGAGAGCGATTTTCCTCAAGAGAGACAAGCTTGAGACCCAACTCACTATACTTATACCTCGTCGGGGACATGCACTGAAAAAACGATCAAGAGCAGCCTGCTCTAATACCACTGATCTGGATTATTTTTGACACGAAATGAGAGATAAGATATAGTAAATAAATGTACAAAGATATGTCGGATGTCCAATAATATAATAGAAATGTATCAAAGGTGAAACCATAAAAACAAATATACAATAATACACAATTTTCTATTAATGAGCGAAAATGTATAAAGACTGTAAAAATACAGAGTGAAAGACTCACTAGAATGGTGGCATCTTATCTCTGAGAAGAGATGTGTCCACTGCTCGCATTCACAAGAAGATTATTTTACCATGAGGCTCCAAATAAAGTTTTTTATCATAAATAAAATCCAAAACCCTAACCTCGGAAGATGAAAATCCAACAGTTTTGTGGACCCTGTTTTGGGTAGTTTGGTGTATCAACTTCCCAGGGGCGTAACTTTGGCATATGATCTCCGTTTGGGGCACACAATAGCTTGTTGGAAAGGTATAGTCAAGGAGATTCATTTAGGGGGTTAAATAATATCCTTTGGGTATCATTGAGAAGCTAAATCCCAAAAAACATTCATTTAGGCCCTCAAAATGGCCTAGAAGTTAAAAACTGCTAAAAATAGTAAATTACCAAAATTACCAGAAAACTATTTTGAGCCAGTTGGAAAAGGTGGGTGGCCACTGATATCCACCTAGATCATATAGGTTGGAAGGTACCATCCCAAACAAAAACATGTCTAATTTGGACTTGTGATCGAGTAGCTATCCCCTGTTGCATGAGGGAATTTTCTTGCTTGTCAACATGAAGGTAATTGGTGCATGTGTCTTGATTTTTGGGCTCACAATAAGTTAACCATCAAAGACAAATTTCCCATTCCAATTATTGATGACCTATTGGATGAACTTCATGGAACCAAGTTTTTCACCAAAGTTGACCTTCATTTTGAATACCACCAAATAAGGATGAAAGAGGTAGACATCTCTAAGAAAACCTATTTTACATGTGAGGTATTAATTTTTAGTGATGCCCTTTGGCCTTTGCAATGTTCCATCCACCCTCCTAAGCCTCACAAACAATTTTTTTTGATCCTTTCTATGCAATTTTGTGTTGGTATTCTTTGATGATATCTTGATATACAACAAAACTTGAGATTCCCACATAGAGCATGCCTATAGATCCTTGAAACTCCTATGGGACCATCAACTATTATTGAAACACTCCAAAATTCTATTTTGGGGCTTTAGAGGTTTATTACCTGGGTCACAATGCAAGTAAATATGGAATATGATTAGATCCTAATAAAGTTGCGGCTATGCAAGATTGGCTCTAGCCCGAGATGTTGAAGAGCTTGCGTGGGTTCTTAGGAATTACTAGCTACTAAAGGAAGTTTGTAAAAAGTTATGGAAAAATTGTCACTCCCTTAACATCATTTCTAAAAAAGAATGACATATGGAGTTTGGTAGTCAAGAAATCCTTATCAACTTTAAAGGATGTCGTGTGCACTAATTTAGTATTAGTAGCGCCATATTTTACAAATAATTTTTTCCTTGAATGTGATTCCTTGGAGTGATTTTGATGCAAGATGGGAACCACTTGGCAATCACTAGTAAACAATTGTGTGACTGTAATTTGGGTAAATCCACATATGATAAAGAGATGATGGCCATCCTTCATGTAGTCCGACACTTGGTGACCATATCTCACAGGGAGACATTTCTAGATCAAGACCAACCAACTTAGTCTAAAGTGTTTCCTAGAACAAAGGTTATCATCAATATATAAACATAAGTGGGTCACCAAGATGCTGGCGTATGATTCAAAGATTATCTATAAGAAGGGTAAATAAAATGTGGTGGATGATGCTTTATCTAAGCAATTTGAGAAGGATGGATACTTCTTTTCCTTATCTTTACTCATCCTAGGTTGGGTCAAGGAAGCTCATCGAGAATGGATAACAATTGAAATTACAATTCAACTCATCCAAAGGCTTAAGGAATATCCCAACCCTTAGAAAGGTTATACATGGAAACAAGATACATTGCGGTATAAAGAGTGCATTGTTCTGGTAAATAATTCTATCTTAAAACAAAGGGTCTTAGAGGAATTTCATTCATCACCTACAACGGGTCACTTTGGCTTTCGTAAAACCTATGAAAGAGATAAGGCCTCATTCTTTTGGGCATGAAACCAACATCTAGAATTTTGTAGCAATTTATGCCACTTTCCAAAGAAGCAAGGGAGAGATTGTGAAGATGACAAGGGCATTGCAACTGCTATCAGTCCCAACACATATATGGACTGACATATTTATGGATTTTATCGTGGGACTCCCAAGAGTGGGAAACACTTCAATGATCATGGTGATAGTTGACAATGTTTCCAAATATGCTCATTTTTGTGCCTTATCACACCCATTTACCCCCTCAGTTTATTAAGTCTTCATGGATCATATTTTGAAGTTGCATGGCATTCCCAACCATCAAGATGATTATTTCATCTTCTTATGGATTTTGGATTTGGACCTTTGAATTAATTTTTTTCCAAAACTAAATCTGTACTACAAAGTTTGGATGAGGGGTTATTTTAGATCCATTTTGAATAAATAATACTAATATTACATATCATATTTATAAGCTACCAAATTAAATTGTCATTTACCTTTAACATGCTAATATACTTCAATGATTACATTAGTCCAACTAATAGAATAAAACTTAGCTTAAACTACAAATCCATGCCTTGGTCCAAGAAATTCTACAAACACTTTGCATACAAATTATATTACCTCGAATCAAACATTTCTACAAGCACTTTGTATGAAAAATTTATGCATTTGGTTTGGGAAATTTACAAACTCTTTGCATCGTTACTTGCATTTTACAAACACTTTGCATGAATCCTTTATAGGATAATTAATACCTGATATATTTCATGGGTTTTATAATGGTAAAATCTTCTAGAACTATAGAAAAATTACTTGTTAAGTTCTCCCTTGGAGCTGGCATAAACTTGCTTGAAAACCCCCTAAAAACTATCAATTTCATTGCACACAATTAAGAAATATTGCAACAAATTGAAGAAGGGTTCCCTTGAGGGCACCATAAACCCTTAAAAATATTTCGATAATAGAGTGAAAGAAGCCTTAACATTACAGTAAAAGTAATGTGAAAATTGGGAAATATTTACTTAAAGAAGATTGTTATTGTGGCTTCCATGGAGTGCCATTTCTTTTGCACGAGCCAACAAAGTTTTCATAAAATCACACTAATAACATGTAAGAAAAATATGAAAAAAATCCTTAAAGAAACCCTTCAACAAACTTAAAACCATTGCTAAAAAAAGGGAATGGAGAAATGCAAGAGAAAACAAAGAATGAATCATTACCAAGAAGATTGAATTGCCATTGCCTTCTTTGCTTGCAAATTAAAACCCATCATTATGCCTAGAAACCCTTCATTGATTTTCCTTTGTTTGCAAAATAAAACTCATCATCATGTGTATAAATACTTCATTGATTTTCCATTAATAGTAAGATAGTGGTTTGAAGAGAGGTACAAGATGGATGCTAGTAATTAGAATGGGAAAAAACCCCTATTTTTCGAATTCTCCCTCTATATTATCTTTTTTCTCGACTCCATCTTGTTATGAAAGAAATTAAACTAGTGAGAACTAGAATTGAGAAGAATACTTTTAATTTCCCCTTTAATAAAATTTAGTATATACTATTTTTTTCTCCTGAAATTCAAATTAAAAAAACTATCTTCTTAAGTTATTTAGTTTAATTCAATTGTTGTTTGTTTGGTAATTATTAAATTATGGCTTCAAACTAGGGATTTTTATATGGCATGAGGTCTGATATCTAGCACTTATTCCTTGCATTAATTTCCATTTTTTTATTTTTCAATCAATTGTCAATTATAGTCCTTCATAATGGAGTGCACAAGGCTGAGTGAGGCGACGATGATTAGGGTTTTTCCCTAGTCAATCATGCAATACACCCCTTGGCTATTCATGGTGGCCTTTCCTTCCATTTCCAATCCATAATATCTAGGTATAGACTCAATTTCCCATTGTTTGTTCTTATAATCTCTTTATGGTAGTGGTGATAACATCTTTAGCTCTAGCATGTTCTTTGTCCCATTTCAACAGTGTTGGTATTCATGTGGAGGTTATGCTTGGGTCATACGGGGGAGTCAACAAGGATAATGGGTTCATATCCAACCCTATCTATTCTCACGGAAATCTGGGTGGGTATTCCTTTGGTGATGTAGTTCATAATTCCTCTTGTTCTTGTGAGGAGGCTAAGCTCGAGCCATCCATGGATGATAGCAAGGTTTTAAATAATAAGTATTGTATATCCATCCCTCTCCTTTCTCATGGAAATATTTTTGGGGCTCCTTTTAGTGATATAGTGAAGAATGTCCCTCATTTTCCTCCCTTAAATTACCTTTTGGTTCACGAGGCTCTGACTTTATCTATTCCTATAGTGCAAGATATTGTTGATTAGGTGGTATTTTAAAAAACTAATGGTATTGTGAGCCACTTCAATGGTCTTTGGCCTTGATTAAATTATTTTCACAAATGGAAATTTTTGATAAAAGAATATGCTTTCATATACCCCTACACAAAGGGGTTCTTCATTGTTGAGTTCTATCTTGCAGAAGACAAGGATTTGATCTTAAAATCAGGACCCTGGTTCTGGGGAAATTTAGGATTATGCATGAAACCTTAGACTCCATCCTTTGATCCAATAACATGTACTCTATCCTCAACTTTGTTGTGGATTATATTTCAAATTTTCCCTTTGCATATTTGGGGTTTATGCTCTCTTCAATCAATTGTTAATCCCTTGGAAGGTTCTACTATAAAAGTACATAAATAAAGAATAACAACACCATGAAATGTTCTTGAATATGCGTGGAAATGGATTTCAGCAAGGTGTTTCTAGCTTAAATAAATTTGATAGGAGAAAATCACTCCCAGACACAAAATTTGTATTATGAAAATATATCTTTTTGATGTAGACCTTGTTTTGAAATAGGTCATTTCGCAGTGCATTTCTCAGAAGGGAAAAGGAAAGTTAGGAAGAACCAACATAAATCAACTTGGTGGGTTGGAACTAAGGAATAAAATCAATTGATTAGCAAGGAACATCCGCTTGAATTGGACCCACCCGAAGAGGAGACAAAAGCGGTTTCAGAGAAAATCAGGAAAACTCCATCAAAATAATACCTTCTATTATAGTAGGAATCAACACCAGATGGTATGGTGGAAGAAGAATATAATTTTCCTCTAGATATAGATTAGGAAGTATATCTCCCACTTAGCCCTTAGTCTAACGCAAGTTGGGTGGATCAGGCTGAATAATACAAGACATGAGAACATTTCAAACCTCTAGAACAAGACAAATCGATATTAGAGGGAACAATAAGGACTTCATCAAAATTTCAAATGCAAATGAATATTGGACAATAGTATTAAAGAAGAAAAAGTCTCCTTCAATAACACAACCAATGGTGACAAGAATCTAGACACACAATCCAATTTAGCCATGTATTACCTCTGTCTTTTGTTATGTAAGCAAATTGTTAGAATTTACTCATGTAAGAAATACTAGGATGTAGTTCCCGTGGGTATAAGTATTCTCTGTATTCGATAGATAAGGAGCTAGGAATTCTACTTGAAATCTATGGCTAACAATTTTTGTAATCCTGTTGTTAGCCTCAGCTACAACCTTTTTATAATATAATTTTTCCCAGTTTATGTTACAGTTTTTTTATTTAATAAACTTATTAATTTGTCACGGCTGATCATTATTTATTTGTTCCTTGTTATTTACCTCTTTGAAAAGAGGTAAAATTCTTGTAACTATGGTTAATATTTTGTCTCTTGTATGGGATGAAAGCTAGATACTAATTGAAAGAACATGATCCCACTATTGTATCCTTAGTGATGACGATAAGGCATAATGGATTTCTTGTGGATATTATGCCGGATGAAATCACCTTTTGGTCTTAGAGTGTGACCTAAAATTGCTTTTGATTGGCTAAGAGCTTGCCTTCCTCAGACGTAAGGAAACAACTTGATGACCCAAGACCTAGATACATATGAAAGGAGTCAATTTTTCCCCCTTATATACCACCAACAGATTATTTCAGGTGGCCAAGTTTTGTTTGCACATGATGATGTAGCTACATGTCAAGGTCTTGAGATTATATCAATAGAGGCTAGGCCGATAGCCTTGACTATTGTAAACTTTTTCCTACGTTGGAAAAAAATAGGTTTATTTTATTTAGATGGTTATCCTTTGTCATGAGTTAATTTTCATATTACTCATTAATTATAATGTTGTAAGAAAAGGGAACATATACACAAAAATTACACATGTCGATTATTGGCCTAAGGGAACTACCATATGACCAAAATATAATATGGGATATAGTGTCAACGATAGTTAAACATGGTAAACTATAGTTAACCATGGTCAATATGGTCAATTACAGTCAATAATTGATGGGTTAGTGGAAATTTTAAGGTTTTACACACCGATGATGTTTATTACATCCCACTCCATGATCCTAGGTTAAAATTAATAGTTTTAGTCCATAAAATTTTCTTTTAGGGCTCATGGGCCATGTGTAATCCCTTAGCCATCACATAGGATTCACATAAAAAAAATGGTTCTAATGGCTCAAGCCACAATGTAGGTGAAAGTAAGAGTCTTAGTCCATTGGGCCATGTGTAGGGCCTTAGAATATTTAACCTCTGAGTGAGATATCAACATGTTTTTGATGATTGTCACACCATGGATGGTTCTTCGGGCTTATTCCATGGTCTATGGTGTAAATCCATAACTATTATATTTGGTCTTAACATGGATCATACACGAGGCCTCGGGTCACCACATAAGCCCTACATAAGGAATTTTCGGCCTACAAAAGAACATAGTGTCCATATAGATATTCGTAGCACCAAGGATGGTATGTGCGAAGGACAAGTTCTTATATTAAAGGATATGGTCTAAGGCCATACACATTACCTCTATCCATCATGGGCCATTCACAGTGCCCCAAACCATAACACATGGCTTGCATAGGAAATATTTATCTTATATCCCAATTCTCACCAACTAGTCCAATTTTCCTTGATAATCTCCCCAATTTATCCTAGAAAATGGCCCAATTGCGACAATTAGCCCAAATTTTATAATTTGTCCAATTTTCCCAATTTCCACACCTTCCCAATTAGAATAAGTTGTATATATAACCGTAATTATCCCCAATTTTCCCAAATTCCTAATTATCCCCAGTTTTCCAATTGGCCTAATTAGCCCCAATTTTCCACAATTTCCCTAATTATCCAAATTAACTGAATCATCTCCACTTTCCCAATGGTGCCAATTTGCCTCAATAGCCCTAATTAGCCCATAATTTTTTAATTTCTCAATCTTCCTAATTATCCCAATTATCCCAATCTCCCTAGTTATCATCGATTTCTTTAGTTTCCCAATTAGATTCAATTTGCTTTGATTATCAAAATTTTCCTCAATTAGCCAAAATTGCTCCAATTTTCCCAATTAGCATTTTTTCTCAATTAAACTCACTTTCCCCAATTAACCAATTTTAAAATTTTTCTCAATTGCCTCAATCATCCATAATTTCCTGAATCATAATTAGACCCATTTACCCCCAATTTTCTAACTAGCTCATTTATATCGAATTATTCCAATTATCCTAATTTTCCCAGTTATCCACACTCACTCCATTTTCCCTTATTACCTCAATTTATCTCAAATTTCCCAATCATCCCAATTTGACCAAATTTCCCCAATTGCCCCAACTATCTCACTTTTGTAGATATTTTTCTGGATAAACACTGTGTACCTGATTTTCTACATTATGTCTTCTAATTGAGAAAACTTACATCGTTAGATATCTCACTTTTCCCTAATTGTGCTAATGCTTAATTATCCCAATTTGCTCAAAAACAATTTTCTTGTTTGATTCAAAATGCCATTCTATATGTAGTTTTATTTCTCTATTACCTAGGGTGCATAGATATGATTCGATTTTAAGGAACTATGCAAGCTATGAACATAAAAACACACTTTAATAACCATAACCTTAGAATTTGGACAAGTGAAAAGGTGGGGGCCATGATAAGCCGAATCATATGTTCACTTACATGGGCCATCAATTTTATGTAAGAACTTTGTTTTAGATGCACAATACACGATTGGAAAGATCTCAATGAAGTCTATGTGATGATTTAGGTATTTTAAAAACAACTAATAAACATTGAAATTTTGACATGAAAAACATTGATTTTGGAAAATTTAGAAATATGGGAGTTTTAATAGAAAATCCCTGATAAAAAGCACAACTGTTTTCCAACACGATAACTTGACGTTTATCTAATGTAAAAAAATTGACATTTCTAGAAAATATTTGAAACAAAAATAGAAATGCAATCATTTTCAACACCTAAATTGATAAATATCTTTAGTGTGAAAACTAATGTCAGAATTAACATCGTTATTTGACCCTAAAGGTAATAGTGTAGTCGCTCAATACCTAAAGGTGGCTACTATTGCAACATAAATGAGAAATGAACAACAATAATATTAAATAGGTGAGATCAATGGGGACACCTGCACACCCATAGGTGGATTTACCTTGCAAATCCAAGTAATGCAAGTAATATTCTCCTAGACACACTAGTAATTGGTTGGTTCATATTGATAAAATAATAAAGATATATAATAGAGGAGAAAAAACCCCTATTTAGATCTATAGAGAGGTAAAAACCCTAATAAATCCCTAACTAAAGACTTAAGACACTAAATAAGTCATTAAACCCTTATTCTATTAAAGTTCCCCATTTACAAATATAACACTATTACAAAAGAATGAGTTTATAAGAAAAATGGATAACATTGTATATAAATCCTAATACCTAAGATAAATGTTGTGGTTATGTACACAACATGCCCTCCTCCTTAGAATTTTTTTTTCCCTCAAATCTTAGACAACTTAAGTGAAAAGACTTTATAATATAAGTGACATGCACTATAATAAAATCACTTGAAAACAACTCAAAGAGACATGCACTTTATAATTAAGTCACTTGAAAAATAGAGAGCAATATTTGAACCCAAGACCATTTATTACAAAAGAACTACTTGAACCAAGTGAGCTAAAACATAATTATATTGAAAGTGGAAAAGGAAAAGAGGGATTTTTTCCTCAATGGATCCTCGGGAAGAGTTCTTCATGCCAATGAAGCTAGATCCTTGTTCTTGGAAAAAAATAACCCTGACTCCCACATGGATTCCTCTTAATCCAAACATTTCCACTTTATCTTGTACTTTGCAATTTCATGCCCATGGAGAATTTTCACCCTTTCCTATGAAGTACCTTCAAGTTCCAATATTAACTTGCCTTCCACATCTATCAATGAAATACCTAGCTATGTAACTACTTAATCTCTCACCTTCTTTAAGCTAGAAATGTGGAAGATGTCATGACGTCTTTCATTGTTCAGAATGTCCAATGTGTATGCCACTTATTTGACCTTGGCATGCACCTAGTAAGGCCCATTGAACCAAGGTTGGAGCTTCTGTAAGGTTGTCTATTTCTAAGGTTGCAACTAAAATAATACCATATCACCCATTGCAAGTTGACGTTCCTTTTGGTGTTGATATGCCCACACCTTCATTTGATTTGTAGCCATGGACAAGTTATCCTTCAATATGCTAAGGATGGTTTGTATCTCCTATATAGTATTAGAAACATCAAGAAATTACATTGTTTGTATGATCCAATCTTTTACCGAGTCGGGAGGGGGACCATATCCATATAATGCCTTAAAAGGTGTAATTTTTTAGAAGAGTGGTAGGTTGTATTGTACCAATATTTTTTAATATGTAACCACTTAAACCATTTTCATTGATTATCCCTTGTGTACATTTGAAGGCATTCTTCCAAGAACTTGTTAACCACCTTAGTTTCCCATCTATTTCATATTAAAGGTGACCCTTTCTAATTTGAATATTTCTTGCCAAAAGTGACACATGGAATTGGGATTTTTTTCATAGATAATGAGATGAGGGAGGCCATGGAGCTTAT
Organism: Picea glauca; assembly: GCA_000966675.3. Classification (NCBI taxonomy): domain Eukaryota; kingdom Viridiplantae; phylum Streptophyta; class Pinopsida; order Pinales; family Pinaceae; genus Picea; species Picea glauca. Next base: position 16,410 of record JZKD02S0536273.1, read on the forward strand.
ATTCATTCTTGATGTTGGATGAGGGTCAAGTTTTGGGAAAATGATATTTTTGGGAGAGAAGATCATGAAGGAAAATAAACACATGCGAGGGAAGCACGTGAGGCACACATGCAAGGGAGACCTAATGACATTAGGGTTAGGGTTTTTGCAGAATATGGTAATGG
>JZKD02S0536284.1:0-16573 GCA_000966675.3 Picea glauca
CCATCTGACAGAGAAAGTTGACGTCTATGCTTTTGGGGTTCTAGTTCTTGAGATTATTAGTGGTAGAAAGAATAAAATGCCTATGCACACCAATGACATGCCATCTCTCTTATCAGTGGTAATGGGCTCCTCATAAAAATATACAAACTTCATTGCTTCTAAATAAAAAGTTTTGATAATAATCAAGTATATAATATATTTGTGGTGTAGGTTTGGAACAATTATTTGTCTAGCACACTTTTAAATGTAGTTGATCCCAACATCCAAGAAAACTATGAGGAGGAAGTACTTCAAGTTGTTCATGTGGCTCTCCTTTGTACCCAAGTCTCTGCAAGACTACGCCCTTCCATGTCTAAAGTTATTGTATTCCTCACAACTAAAAACCAACATCTCCCAACACCTACTCAACCCCCTTTTATAAATGTTGATTCTTCAGAATCAAACACTAACACAAGTGATGTAGGTGCATTGGAAATACACAATTCAACATCAAACGTTGCTTTGTCCCTTGCCACTCCAATGTCATTGAACACCATTTCAATGAGCTCTTTTGGTGCGAGATGAAGAAGACATGGAGGAGTTCAAGGAATAAGACAATCCAATGTTGTGTTATTATTATCTTTGTTATATTTTATTATGAAGTATGTTTTATTATTATCTTTGTTATCTTTTACTATGAAGCATGTTTTATTATTATCTTTGTTATTTTTTACTATTAAGTATGTAATACATTAGTTACCCTCTTTTAAATACATGGTGTCAAACTTGGTTTTACTCTTCGTGATGTTGTTTATTTAACTTTGAATTAATTCATCTGCTTGCAAATATTGTATAAAAACTAACATACATAATAACTTATGATTTTCAAATATCTAACATGTATAGATTCAAAAGATTAACATAAACATGGCATTAAAATCATTTACAAATAGATCCATAAAATAGATGGCAGCTATTAGAAGAAATTACACCTTAACAAAATAGTTGTATTGATTATTATTGTATTGAAGTAATCAATAACACTGAATATTTTAGGAAGATTTTACCATGCCATTGGTTCTTTCTCGATCACAAGTCCAAAGTGTGCCAAACGCCTTTATGGAAATTCATTCTTGGGTAGAAAAACAAGGAAATAGCTGCCTAGCTCCCTGTCTCAATTTGAATATTTGATAAAATGCTCTTTCCAACCTCTTGGTTGGTTGTCGGTAGAGAAATGATCGATCTCCCTCTTCCTGATTCTGAATCCCTCTCTCACAAATCACCTTAAAATTTGGCAGGAAAACCATGATTTAGGGTTTTTAGATCCTTCTATCTATCATGGTGTTGTATTCTTCCTCACTCCTAGTACCTCTCTCACAAATCACCTTAAAATTTGGTAGAGAAACCATGATTTAAGGTTTTTAGATCCTTCTATTTGTCATGGTGTTGTATTCTATATGTTTAACATAAACGAAACTTCAGAATATTGGGTCTAGGTCAACTTCACTAGGCCCTTAAGTTGCTATTGCCGAGAATTGGGTCTGGTAATCTATTATATTATATTGGTAATCTATTATATTATATTATATTAACACTTTCCATTCAAAATTAATACCTAAACTTTATGTAATCAGTTTAGTGACCATGGAAAACCAATCCACCAAGTCAAATCTTTCTTTCTCTACATTGTTTGTCAAATCCTACTTTCTCTACATTGTTTGTCAAATCCTGCTTTCTCTACATTGTTTTTTTCCATGATTGATTGGATTCTTTCATTGAGAACTTGCACTATGCAGAGAAGCCATCTATTAAGCACAATAATCTTGATAACAAATTTCAAAAAACACAAAACTTTTATTATCGAAAAAAAAAACTTAAGTAATGATATCGATAAGGTTAGTCTTTGGAAAATCTTTCACTTCAAAAATTATTCATGACATCTATTGCATACTACTATTCAATACATAAGTTTATTGCTTATCATAATCGCTTAATGCTCTACAAATAATCTAATCCCTACTTTCCAAACTTGTCTTCATTAAGGGCTTAAGGATATTTTTAATAATGTGACTAGAAAATATGATTGAAGGATACTTTTAATAATGTGAATGGAAAATGATTTGTATTTACATACATCAACCAATTTTAATAATGTAATATACTAAATTTATTTATTTGTATATAATTCTAAAAAATAAAATAATTGAACTACTATAGCGATTATTGAAGCAACTGTGAAGCTTATTGAAATTCAAAAAACATGTTCAACTTATTTGTAGTGCTATCGACATAAGCATAAAGGAATCATCATTAAAAATGTTATAGGAGGCATAATGCGAAGGATGTCTTCAAAATTGAGAATCCATGGCAGCGAAAACCTAAAGAAAACTTCTATTAACTGGGAATGCCCTCTGCAACATTCTCTTACATGGAAGCATGAAAATACAATTTGTTGCTTGATATATCTTAACTTAAATAAAATATTTGTATTTTAGAATTGTTTGTACAAATATCATTATAAAGATAGTATTTGTATTTTAGAATTGTTTGCATAAAAAGCATAATAGCAGTTATACAAACAACTTTGAGCTTACAGGCAATGCTGCTTCTACTTCTGTAATTATTATTTTACTTAAAATATGTTATAATTTATGAATGTATTTCACATAGATATTCTGAAATACATGGCAATCTAGATATTTCAGATACAATGTGGACCAAGGAAGTGCATCATTTCACCAACAATAAACATCACATCCATTTTTAATCTAAAGAATTGGTTGAAATGCATTTGAATGTTTTTGGTGTTATTTTTTTAAACATCATTAAATCTACCTTAATACATGTTATGAAGTAACCATCCAAATAAATTTGACTATTCCTTATTTATAATATAACAATTTTCCAATATTGTAGAGTAAAGTGTATCGATTATAGTGTCAACATGAACATGCCTTGTTATGATAAATTTTTCAATATTGTAAAGTAAAGTGTATCAATTATAGTGTGAGAATGAACATGTGTTGTTACAAGTGAGAATGAACATGTGTTGTTACGATAGTTTGATGATTCAACAATAACATTCTCCTGGTCGACGTTGCCAAGGGGTGGGTCCATCTGGACCAACACCATAGTGGGTTTACCATGGTGGGTCCATCTGGAAAAACACCACTGTCACTCTCTGTAAATCAAATTTAGGCTTTGTGGTCTTTATTACCATGAACACCACCAGTGTTATTACTCCTACAATAACAACAATTATGAATACAACAACAACATGCAGTGAAGGAGAGTGTGGAAAACTGGTAATTCTCTTGGAGTCTTGCATGCCATGGAAGAAAAGATAAAAATAATCATCAAAACTCAACAATGTCTTGGAATTCCCCGAGCCTTGCATGCCATGGAAGAAAAGATAAAAATATTCATCAGTACTCAAGAATGTCGATACCAGTGCATGGGAAGTAAATATGAACAAGGTTTTAGCTATGGTGACAAGACCAGAAAGAGGACAGTGTCTACATGAAGAGGCAACAATGAGTGGAGCTTGAGGAGAAATAGAATACTGAAAAAGGTCAGAATCACAAAAGTGTTTTTCTGACCTAGTATGTAGTACTACTTTTTTGGATTAGCTTTTTATTTTGTGCTCTCAACAAGATCTACTTTTTTGTAACCTTGTCGAGTTGGACTAGCTTTTCATTTTGTGCTCTCAACAAGATCATGTTTTTCTAGAGATATGCTTCAACATTTAAGAATTGTATCTTCTTTTTTCCTCGAAATGAAGATGTTTTTTTTCTTTGAAAAAATACATTAATTTCAAATTCATGAACCACCCCAAAAATTAAAAAAATATAATTACGACAATAATTAAAAAAAAATGCAATATAATTATCACAATGCTCAAAAGATATCAATACTTAATCCTTTTCTAAAAACATATAGATGAGAAAGGACGAGGTGACAGACAAAAGAAGTCGGTGGCGGTGGTTATAGATTCTTAATTAAGATTGGAGGATTGACCAACAAGTATACCATTGTCATATTAAGAACGTGAGAGGAATTAGAGAAAGATTGTTATAACTAGCTACAACCATGGAAGTCTATATGCTCTAGGTTTGTCAAACATCTCATTTCACATTTTATTAGAAAAGTGAAAAGATTACTTGCAAGTTTGAATATGTTTTCGAAGCATCATAAATTGAAGGGAATAAATACGTAGGAGTTACCCTACTAACACAACCATGGAAAGCCCAATAGAATTGTCCTCATGGGGGTTAGATTCTAAATCAAGAACGGAAGTAAAGGAAGACCCACATTGAGGCTTACGGTCTCCGCACAGGAAATTGCATAACACAATAGCCCCTGCATCTGCAATGTTTACTCAGCTCGTGAAGTAGATGAAGACCCATGCTGATGCAGAAATTGTACAGTGGGATAGCCCCTGCATCCACAAACGGTTACTCAGTTTCTCGCACAAGTATGAAAATCTATTAATTTTGGAAAGCACTCGAAATTTCCGAATCTAAATGCTATCCTCCTTGTCTGTTTTATAGGTGTTAGAGCAGTCGGCGATGAATCCATGCAACCTTCCAGGTGGATCGTTCATTAGAACAACTAGCGATGAATCCATAAAAAAATAAATCAAGATAATAATAAATGTGTAATATTTAATAAATAAAAAATAAATTTACAAAACATACAAAGCTAACAACAAAGTAACATCAAAATTTACCAAAATGGATCGGTCCCTTATGAAAATCCATAATTATCCCTTATGAAAACCCATTTTCTGGGTAGAAAAATAAGTGTATCCAAAGAAAATCATTAAACCATAATTATAAATCTCAAAACCATTCCTAATAATAATAGATAAAAAAAATATTTTAATTTCATAATACTTCAATATGAGATGAGGGCCGACAAAATCACCCACCATAAATTTTGAAGATGACCTATGGTCACCCATCAATTTGAGGTTAAGTTGTAAAAGTAGCTAAAGGATTGAGCACTTAAGGATGAAGTAACTATAATCATGGTTCTTGGTTGTATGGAAAGTGTTACAGTATATTATGAGGTAATGAAATTTTATCCAATGAAATTTGGTGGATATTGTGTTAGATGAATATAATAATGTTTGTAATAATCACATATTGATTGGGTATTTTATGAAATTTGGTGGATATTGTGTTAGATGAATATAATAATGTTTGTAATAATCACATATTGATTGGGTATTTTATGGGTCAAATTTTACTTATATCCATTATTAAGACTTAAAGTTAAAAAAAGTTTGTAATCCATGTGGCTGGCTCTGAAGCTATGTAACCTTAAAAAATAAATAAAGGAAGAACATAACTAAGTAACCATTCTTTCTTGTATCTCCTAGATATTTAATAATAATTTGGTGTTCATAAAGTCCATACTATGAATGAGAGGGTCCATATTGCTAGCATGAAAAGCTTGGTTTTACTATACTATTTTTGTACTTTGATCGAGATAGGTGATGAAGAGAAGATGGTATACCTCAATACTAATTCTTTAAGAATGTAGAATTATGGAATGTTGCATGAGAGCAAGGATGGGACACTCAGAAAGAATCATAGATGAAATTATTATCATATTATGTTGTATTTGCTCTTTAGTTTGAAATTATTTGACCTCCTTTTGATTATTTGCCTATCTCAAGTTCATATTATTATGATTCTTCTTTATGTTGCAAGTCAAAATCTCATCTTAGAGTCTATGGGCACAGTGTAGCCACCATTTTGTCGTGACGCACCGTAACATACATCGAAGATGCGAGCTCAACATGCGTTTCCACCGTCTATACCGCCATTAACAGGTCCTCCCACATCCTCAACCGGTTCGTCTATACCACAAGCCAAGAGCAAGTACAGAAAGTATAGTGAAAGTAATTATTGGGTAAATCTGAAGAGCATTTGGTAAAATTCAACTCATTAATATGGACTGTTATTTGTTACAGGGAAAACCCGCCAGTTAAAGCGGGGGCTGACCATTGCTGGTGTCGTTCTTGTGCTGCTGCTGCTCGGACTGCTTGTGATTTGGAAAAGAAAAGTTATTCAACGACTCTGCAAGAAACTACTACCAGGTACGTAGTTGAGCTTCTACCTCGTGATTTTTTATGGAAAACTGTATGACAACATTTAATGATTTACAATTTTTTTATAAAATGATTAGAGAAATTCAACCTCCTTTAAACTGAAACTTTCCAGTTTTTCTAAAGCTCTTTCCACTTCGGCCCGCCCCTCCTTACTTACTTATAGGTTATGGCCCCTTCCTTATATTTTAGGTCGTACCCGGAGAAGTTCTGGGCCCTTCCTTTTATATACCTTTAGAGGGCTTATAAGTAAGAGATCAAAGCAGAGATCATAGCGACGCCCGAAAACCACCCAGCTCCTATTGGAACCTACTTGGATTAACGCGTTCAGATCTGTCCCGGTTCCAATTTGAAAAAGGAGATATTCACATCATTTAAACTTTTCCATACCATTCCCGAAGTCACTATAACAAAGTTTATTTTAAATTTTTGATAACATAGCATGTAATTCTAGCATTGAGAAAAATTTTCAAAAACCTGCAACACCTCTACCATGACGGACTTCCACCAAACCACATCCTTAGTGTCCACAATACTCACACCGCTTAGACTGGGTCATCAATCCGCTCAGTTGGAGGCATTACACCACTCGTTTTCTTAGCGGAAGGTTTAGCTAGCTACTCTACTATTTAGCTAGACTCATGCAACGTTAGTCTACTTTACAATAGTCTTTACTCATATGTCTCTTCCAGTCAGCATAAACTGACATCCTACACCGGTATTACTCTTCCCTACATCGATATTACTCTTCCCTCCAGATTGCATTTACTGTTAACCTTGTCCCATCCTTGAGTGGATTCTTTAGGTAGCAGTTGCATAGGACTCCGCGAGATGCACATTGATGGAGGTTGAAGTCAACTCACGTATGGGTGTGGCTGACGAGGCACTCTGGCACAGTGAGGGTCTCTTCACCTCAACAGACGAGCTCTCCAGATGTGTCAGAATTAACTCATCGCTACAAGGGGCTCCGCGCCTTACCTCCAGCTTGCTTTCTACCTCTCTGGTCAGCCCCCCTGAATCCAGTGTAACCTTTGTTGATCCACCAATTAGACACCTAACCCCTCCACAGTGTTTACCATCTCCCTATTTTCCAAAGTCGTCGATTTGCCACACCTCTCCTCAGAAACACACCCTGAAGTTCACTCCGGAATCACACCTTTCTCTTAACACCAATCACATTTATGGCACTCCCTCTGATGCTGCTTACACTCTACCCACAGATCCAACATCGTATCTTTGTGGGGAGAACTCAGATGTGCTTCAGGATTTTGTAGGAGCCACTGGGGGTCCTCGGGTGAAGGGTGCACTTCATATGGGGGGCAGAAAGCCTGTACACAGACCTTGGCATGCTAAAAAGACAAAAAAGAAAATGGTGTTGGGAGACGACGTAGGTCTTGAGGACACTGTTACTTTGGCTCTTTGCACCCTGGTGGATAGGCTATCCTATCGACACCTTTGCAGAACAGATATTGCAAAATGGGTGAAGGCTTCCTGGCAGCCACTACTGGGCTATATTCTAGAGTTTTCTTTCCTTACAACAGGATGGATGAGCTTCTGCTTCAGAACTCCAGAGGACTCAAAACTTATCCTTGACCGACTCTGGCTACCCGACGTTGGTGTATTAGCTTTGATCCTATCCAGGATTACTTCCGCTTGAGACATTTCTTGGTTCTCTTACCTGGATTGCCCCTCCACCTCTGGAATATGAAGGCTATTGAGGCCATTGGGAATGCTCTCGGGAGGTTTATCAGAGTGGATAAGAAGGCCCTCACTGCACCAGTCAAAAGGGTGGCAAAGGTCCTCGTGGAACTTGACATCCACGATGGACTATTGGAGTCCATAAACATCGAGTGGAGAGGACACCTTATTCGACAAAAGTTAGATTATCTGGGCATTCCATTTAGATGTACAATCTGCAGGTAGACATGACACCTGAGGAGGCAATGCACTGGATATGAGGAGGATGAACAGTTACAAGACATGATGCTAGAGATTTCTTCCAGAATGGACTCACTAGGTGTAAACACAGGCCACCTCTCCAGAGCATTTCGGTGTAGACGACCCAACTGCCCTGGACACACTTACTGGTAAGCTTAAATATATCTGTCCTTCGCTTTTTTTCTCATTAACTTCGTGGGAAAAAAACCTTATGGACAAATCCTCCACTTGTGTATCGAGCCTCTCTACTTCACATTGGAGGGATTCTTCAGAGTCTCAGGAAACTACTAAACCTTCTATTGCAGAACTATCTACTTCACATTTGGGGGTTACCCATCAAGCTCGAGATTCTACAACTTCTACTAGAAATTTTCCATAGGACAACTCTGTCACCCCGACTGCTCCTTCTAATACCCACTTGCGGGGGGCGACTCAGACCTCCCTTCCGCCTTTTTTTGAGACCACCCGGACCCTTGGTAGTCCATTGGAGGATTTAAACCGAACTCCCCACACAGCTGTTGACCCCCCTTTGCCACCTTTGGGACCTACGAGTCTTGCCTCTTCATCCTCGGTCCTGATCGAGGATTTCTTAAACTCGGGCTTTAGTGTACCAGAGCCAGGGGACAACCCCCTCGACGATGTCTTGGACACATTAATCTCGGCCTACAGAGAAGTTATGTCCCCCATCCCCTTACCTACGTACCAGGGGAAAACTGTTCTGAGACCTCCGAGGGAGACTGGTGAGGCTTTAGGCCACTCTGAAAGCAATGGTTTAGACCAGAGGAAAGATTTTACCTAGTCCAAAGGGCTGGGTTACGAGCACTCACCGATAAAGACCAGGAGTGCTTGTCAAAAGGAGGGTTTCCCTACTGCACACACTACCTTAACACCTTCTCCACACACTGATTTAGGGGCGCTTAGAGGCATGAAAGCCCTTGTGAGAGCCAACCCATGATCTTTCTCTCCCTCAATATAAGAGGGGTGGGGGGGACCATGAAATCAACCTCCTCTAGAAGACTCCTTGCAAAAACTTCGTCGGATATCATCTTCCTTCAAGAAACACTGGTAGATGGGCATAAAGCTAGGATATTTTTGAATAAGTTTTGTCCTACTTGGCACACCTGTACTGCTATTTCTCTGGGTACATTGGGAGGACTGGCTGTTTCCTAGGACCCTACAAAATTTTCTCTAGCTCCTCATCTATGTTGTGGTGGTATTCTCTTGGAAGGTACATGTCTGTGGAACAACCAACGGATATCTCTACTTAATGTTTATGGACCATGCACATAAAGGAACATTTTTTGGGATAAGGTGGTGTCAAGGGGAATGCTCAATTATCCAAACTTGATTGTTGCTGGGGATTTGAACTGTACCACAACTGTTAGAGAGATATGGGGTGACTCGGCGACACAGGACCATCTGGCAGGATACTTCAATAATATTTTCTAGGCTCATGCCCTAATTGACCTCCCTCCGGATGTTTTAGCTCCCACTTGGTGTAATGGCCGCTCTGGACAAGAGGCTATTTACAAGCGACTAGATCATATTCTTAGCTCTGAAGACCTAACAACTATTGATGGAAGGGTCAAGACCTGGGTAGAATATCCCTTCTTTCCTGACCATGCTCCTATACTCTTACAACTAGTCTCTCCACCATTTTCAAAGAAATATCCTTTTAAATTAAATGTGTGATGATTGCAAGAGGAAGATTACAATTAGAATGTTAAGGAGGTGTGGACAAACCCACATTTTCAGATCGAGCTAGGATACAATATTGTTTTGTTTGGAAATTAAAAACTCTTAAACATCATATCAAACGATGGGCGATTATTCATAGGAAACAAAAACAGATCAAATTGCTAGAATTGGAATCAAATATACACACACTTCTACAAGCCAAGACTCGTGATGGAGGACCTTGAGGCAAAAACAACAATTTAAAAGTCTTGGAAACCTAAAGGAACCAAATCCTCCAGGCAGAAGAATCCCTGTGGAGACAAAAGAGCAAAGAAATCTGGATAAAATGCGGTGACAAAAACACAAAAAAAATTCATCGGCTTACTAGTTATTGTCGAAATAAAAAGCACATTTGGGAAATACAAGATGATGCTAAGCTCTTACACAATGGACAACAAGCACTAAAGGAGGCTACTACAAATCACTTCAAATCATTTAATGGGGCGACTGATCACAAAAATGTACATGATCCAATCGTTGTTTCTAGTCTCTTCCCCCACTCGGTCTCTTTGGAGGACTCACAACTCTTGGATAACCCTTGTACCATACAGGAAGTTAGGGATTCTTTAAACTCTTTCTCCAAAGACAAAAGTCCAGGCCCAGACGACTGGACTATGGAATTATTCATGCACTTCTTTGATTTAGTTGGGATAGATCTGCTAGAGCTTGTGGAAGATTCCAGGATTAGAGGGAAAGTGATCGGCGCGTTGACTTCGACTTTCCTGACACTTATCCCAAAAGAGAACAATCCAACTACTTTTGGCGACTACAGACCAATTGTACTTTGCAATCTTTGCTATAAATTAATCACAAAAATCATTGCAACTAGGATAAATCCCATCCTCTCGAGGACCCTGTCAAGTGAACAGTTGGGATTTTTAAAGGGTAGACAAATCTTAGACGCCATAAGCACATCCCAAGAATGCTTTCACAACATAAAGGAGAATAATTCCAATGAAATTATTCTAAAATTGGATCTAAAAAAAGCCTTCGACTGTATTGACTAGGATTTTCTTCGGCTGATCCTAACACAATCGGGCTACAACTACCTCATTATAATGTGGATCATGAGTTGCGTGACTACGACCAAGTCAACGGAGAAACCTCTCCCTTCTTTCATAGTGGTCGAGGATTGCGACAGGGCTATCCACTCACCCCACTACTGTTCATCTTGGTCATGGAAGGCCTAAGTCTACTCTTCAAAAAAGGATTTGCAGAAGGAAAATTCGCAGGGATAAAAGTGTCTAGGATCATTAAGATCTTACACCTCTTCTTTGTTGATGATGTATTAATCATGACCAACGATTCATTACAGGAATGGACGAATATAAAATCCATCTTGAAGACCTTTTGTAGTGCCTCGGGCCTGGTAATAAATTGGACAAAGACAACATTTCACTATGTTGGTATACAAGAACACTCCTTGGCGCTTCTAAAAGATCTCTTTCCGCATAACTTTGTTCATCTTGCCGATGGTTTTAGGTACCTTGGTTATTATATCAAAGCAAATTCTTATAAGGTTTCATACTAGAATTGGCTTGTTGCAAGGGTGGAAAAGAGGATAGGACACTGGTGTAATAGATGGCTCTCTTTAGGAGGTTGCCATACCCTTATTAAAGTTGTTCTCGAAGGACAGTCGGTTTACTGGATGGCACTTGTTGCCATTCCATCTACAGTGTTGGACAAACTTAGGAAATTATCTTATAACTTTCTATGGTTAGGTAGATCTGGATACACTCGCCTACATATGAGTAACTGAGAATCACTGACAAAACCAAAGATTAAGGGAGGCTGGGGTATCTGAAATTTATTCCATTTTAATATAGCACTGGAAGCCAAGTCCCTCTGGCGCGTCTTGACAAAAGATGGAATCTGGCACACTATCATAAAAGACAAATACCTCCCCCATTGTTTGGTGGCCACATGGTTTAGGACTGCTTCTAGCACAGTGAGATCAACCTCACAATTTTGCAGGAATATGATAAAATCGGTAAATTGGACCACACATTGGCTTTGCTGGAATCCAAGAGTCGGACACTCAGTTATCCTGGGAAAGTATTGTATTTTAGGAATGGAAAATTCCTCCTAATTATCTCCACAACTGATCTCTCTCTTAAATACAAAGTACATCGAGCATATTTTCCAAGCAAAGGGGAACCACAGACCTGGAATATTAGCTGATTACTGGAAATCTAGTGTTGATATTGGACTTCCAGTGGATCTTGCAATGGAATGGGACACTTTATGCTTGGTGCTTACACAAACTGGTCTACAACTACAAGAAAAGGAGGATAAACTCATGTGGACAAGGGGTGACAAATCAGGTAACTTAACTGTCAAAATGTATACACAACCATTTCAAACACCCTCTAGAAAAACAATATAGGTCGCTGGAGGAAATATATGTGGTCTTGGAACATTTCTCATAAGATCAAACTTTTCACATGGCTCACTATCGAAAACAAAATTCACACCTAGGATATCCTTCAAAAGAAAGGTTGGGTAGGACCCAATATTTGCCACCTATGCTACATAGATGAAGAAATAGTGAAACATCTTTTTATAAAGTGTCCATTCACCAAACAGGTTTGGGCAAGTATCCTCAATGAACAAAACTTAATTATTGTTTGGGACGAGCACACTCTATCTGATCGCTATGAATCTTGGACTAAAAAGGAACAAAAACATCAATCTCTTGCAACACTAGTCTATTGGTTTGTGTGGTTGGAGAGAAACAAAAGTGTTTTTGACAATGGGAATCCAGTTACAAATACAGTTGTTTAAAAAACTCTAGCTATGCTCTCAAACTGGGCAGTCATCCTTCCAAAAAATGTGGATTCCAAGAACAAAGCAAAAAAAAATGTCATGATCCATATTACAGAGGGCTAGCCTACAGGCTGGTTTGATGTTGTTGCACAGAAAAACGGTCTCCGGAGTGGAGCAGGGGGCTTGATAAGCATAACTCCAAATTCACTTATTATATGGACCTTCAACTGTGGCCTTGGCATCAACACTAGGGCTGAGTTATTGGGTGTCTGGGCAACACTTCATCTGGCATCTAGATTGAACATTGATGAACTACAAATCTATGGTGATTCCAAAATTGTTATAGACTGGATGAAAAAAAAAGGAAAGCTACAGGTCATCTCTCTTTTGGGTTGGCAAGACAGAATCAAAGAGCTTCAACCTCTCTTCAGGAAGCTCAGTTTCCATCATATATACCGATAGTGCAATAAAGAAGCGGATTCACTTTCAAAAGTTGCTCTCAAATCACCACCTGGTAAAATCATCTATAATCAATGGGTGGATGGGCAAGAGGTCCCACCTATTGTTCTTAATATTTAATTTAGCTTCTCCTTTTTTCGGATCATAACTGTCTATTCAGACATATTGATGGTAGCCACTATATTGGGTTCATTTTTTGTGAACATATCTTTATTTTTCCAGAATAGGGACAGTCTGTAATTCTAAACTTTACACTATTCTATGACTTTTTTTGCAAAAACTTTTGATCACCGGTTACAATCCAACACTTGTTTACCTTCACATTTATTGGCTGAAAAAACTCTGTTAGCAATATTCAAACTTTTGTCTGTGATATAATCTTGAAAAGAGAACAATATTATATTTTAATATAATAGGAAAAAAAATTGCTTAAAAAAAAGATCAAAAGAAATATTCCGATTCCCATATGTAAAATAATTTATGAAAAATGATTTTTGATCGTTTTTTATATAACATCTTGAAAATTTGAGTGCATTCTTTTAATAATTATTTTTTTTATTTAATTTTTAAATTCTATATATAAATATATTTTTAAACATTTTAATTAATAATAAAATCTTTATTATATCAACAAAGCATAATTAAAATAAATATTTAATAAATATTAATAAACTAGAATATTTCACTTGTAAACAATATCACTATCCTTTACACAAAATCACAAAATGATACTTAAAGATTTACAAAAAATTTAACCAATAGTAAAAATATCAACAAAACATTAATTAAAATAAAAACTTAATAAACTATTTTTATCAATATTAAAATTAAAACATTGTTATGATTGGCAAACTTAACTATCTTCTACAATGAGTGTGAAGGTGGAAGCGGGCTGGGAGTAAGTGTACATTATAAATACACACAACTCCCCCCACCTCATAATGAGGGTCTCCATGGGTAAGTAAGTGTCCATTAGTGAGGGTGAGGGTGAGGGTGAGGGTGAGGGTGAGGGTGAGGTTGGGTGGGGAATGTATATTTATTTCTCCATTTAAAAAATGAGGGTGGTTGTGGGGTTGTGTAGAAGTAAATGCTAATTTGAGTAAGTGTGTTGTTAATGTACATTTATTCTCTTCACTCCATAATGAGGGTGGTTGTAGGGTTGGAGGGAGTACATGTGTATGGGATGGGGTGAGGTGGAAGCATGGGTGTTTCACCTTGTTGAGTACATGTGTATGGGGTGGGGTGGAAGCATGGGAGTTTCATCTTGTTGACCAATATCTTATCATGTTCATTCATAAAGGGGGGTTTAAAATTGTGAAAAATAATGTCAATGTATTGTGGGTAAGGGGGGGAGATCGGATGTGGGGTATCAGAAAATTTATAGGTACTAAGGGTATAAAAAATGGTATTTAGTAAAAATAAGATTTTTTTATTGGAAAGATGTATTGGGAGAGGGGTATTCTTTAATATCCCATGAATGCATGTGCTATGTAACAAGCTTACTGAGTGAAGAATGGGTGGAAGTAAGTGTGCATTTATTAGGCACACTTATTGCACTGCACTCCTTAGTGAGAGTGGCTATGTTGGTTGGGGGAGGTATAGTAAGTGCACATTTTTAATGCACACTAACTCTCCACAATGCCACCCACATTGTGGAGTGGACTCCACCCCCATTACTCCCCCCACACCCTAGGAGTACAATGGAGAAAGTATGTGTTTTTAATGCACACATACTTCCCAAACCTCCACCCCCATTTAATGCACACTTACTCCCGCTTATCTCCACCCTCATTATGGAGTGCCCCCCATGTCCATTACTACCCCACACCTTCGGGTGGAGGAGAGTGTGTACACTTACTCCACCCCCACTTACAATGAGGGTGAAGGTGAGGGTAAAGGGTAGGTAGTAGTAAGTGTGCATACTTACTCTCCCTTACACCCACCATTATTTAATAGATTGCACACTTACTCCCCTCCACTCACACTTTTGTGTACATTGAGGGGTGTGGAGGGGGTTAAGTGCAGTGAAGGTTGGGGGGTGAGGAGTAAGTGTGCACACTTACTCCCCTAGACCCCCATCATCATTTAATGCACTACATACTTCTACCCCCCACTCCATCATCATTTAATGCACTGCACACTTAGCCCCCTGCATCACAACGTTTGTACACACAATGTACACTTAGTCCCCTCCATCACCACCTTTGTGCACACAATGCACACTTACTCCCTCCATGGCCTCACCCCCATTACTCCCACCTAGGTTTGCGGGGAATAAGTGTACATTACCTCATGAGAGTTGGGGGAGTAATAGTGCATTTCCCCACCCTCATGAAGGTGGGGATGGAGTAAGTGTGTATCTTTAATTCCCATGAGAGTGGGGATGGAGTAAGTGTGCATTTTTAATTACCATGAGAGTGGGGGTGGAGTAAGTATGCACACTTACTCCCCCCACCCTCATGAGGTAATGCACATTTACAACTCCCCTCTGAAAAAAAAAAAAAAAAAAAGTGTGGGTAAGGTTGGGAATGGTGGTTGAGTAAGTGTGCAATTTTAACCCTCATGAGAATGGAGATGGAGGTGTAATAAGTATGTATTTTTAATGTAGACTTGGTTCGAAATTTAATATCCAGAAAGATGATAGCCATATACAAACAATTTTGAGAAAAAATCTTCATTTTCATGGATTTCATGATCCCACTAATATTAGAATTTTATTGGTGATGCTAGTTTTTGGACATTGAACTATGTGTAAGTTTTGTGAAACGTAAGACATTTTAAGTGGACACTCTGCCCATTTGAAACTAGCATCCCGCTTATGCATCATAGATAGATCCCTTATTCGCACACGCGATGGATGCATCCTGTTCCTTTGGGTGCAAGCTTTAACAACAAGAATGAATCTCAATTGGTCTCT
The DNA here is from genome assembly GCA_000966675.3 of Picea glauca. Lineage (NCBI taxonomy): Eukaryota > Viridiplantae > Streptophyta > Pinopsida > Pinales > Pinaceae > Picea > Picea glauca. The sequence continues at coordinate 15,912 of JZKD02S0536284.1, forward strand.
TCATCTCAGTAATCTCTTGACTGTTCATCTCCTCATCTATTTGTAATATCTCCATGACTGACATAGGGAATAGTCTGCATGAATAAAGATCTTCATTGGTGTTCTGCTATGCTACACGTACATATGTCTTCTGATATGCTACGTGACCTACAGATGCATGACTTCCTCCTAATGGTATCATTCTCACGACTTTAATTGTTCTTGATGATGGATGAAATGTCCACTTGAAACATTAGATGTTTCAAAAAATTACACATAATTCAATCTCCAAAATTTTAGCATCATAATAATGCATTGTGAAAACCTACACACTCAAATTATATTGATATTATATTTTATAAAAAATACTTTTTAACTTATAAGTGATATATATTAAAATTTTCAAATTATATTGGTATTATATTTTATAAAAATTACTTTTTAATTTATAGGTGACATATATTAAAATGTTCAAAATTATAGGAGAGAAATTATGATAAAATCTTGATTTGAAAATGAATTTTTATCTATGTAGTATGAGAGAAATTATGATAAAATCTTGATTTGGAAATGAATTTTTATCCATGTAGAATTAACTTAGTGATTCTTTATATAGATTAATAGTAATTCAAAGAAAAAATCTCCATACATATATATAATTTGTTAATTCAGATGTTGTCATA